>PVKC010003592.1:0-38504 GCA_004027635.1 Crocidura indochinensis | reverse complement strand
GGCAGGCACAGGGGACCATATGGGGCACCGGGATTCGAACCGATGACCTTTTGCATGAAAGGCAAACGCCTTACCTCCATGCTATCTCCCGGGCCCCGTCATGTTTTATATTTGTCTGTTGCTACCTGGGATTCTGTTAATATTAGAAACATTTTTGATGGGGGGCCGGGCGGTGGTGCTGGAGGTAAGGTGCCTGCCTTGCCTGCGCTAGCCTAGGACGAACCGCGGTTCGATCCCCCAGTTCCCCATATGGCCCCCCAAGCCAGGAGCGACTTCTGAGCGCATAGCCAGGAGTAACCCCTGAGCATCACTGGGTATGGCCCAAAAACTAAAAAAAAAGAAAAAAAAAGAAACATTATTGATATCTTAATGCTTAGGTCTTAATTTGAATATATGCTTGGGGGTCACTTCCGTTGGGCCTCAGGGAACTTTACGGGGTACCATATATTAAACACAGTTGTCCTTGTGCAAGGCAAGCACCCTACCAATTCTTCTATGTCTCAAGTCCCCATATCTTATTTTTGAACTTGTAAAACCCTAAACCATTAAAATAATCTTTATTTCTCCCCTTTCCAAATTTCTCTCACTGCTTCCAGTGTCTCTCATTTCTTTGTAACTAAGTTTATACTACAAATCACTATGAGGAATCCTTTTAAAAATTCTTGGGTACCTTGAAGTCTCATTCTGCACTCAAATGTATTATCAGCCCTTTGGTTCCATTCATGCTGTAGGTCACAGAATTTTCCTCCTATTTTTAAATCTTAACTGACTTCTTGTACTTCTTGAAGGACCAGCTTTCTTTCTTCAAACCAGAAGTTGTCTGAAATGATTCACAGCTGATTTTTTTTTTTTTTTGGCTTGGCCTAGTTTGCTCATAGAATTACTTCCTGCTCACTCAGCACATTGATTTCCAGCTTTGGGCTTTTTTTCATAATATCCCCATAAGCAGTTCTTATTTCCTCTCAGCAGACACCCTCTTGTCCTTTCATTCATCCATTTGAGTAGTTGCTCAGAAGAACTCTGTGTTCCTGTAATACTGCCTGTAAGTACCTTTTACTCTCCCCTCTTGACTCTCTACACGCTCATTTTCTTCTGATTCTTAACATTCTGGATGTCTCTGGTCCTGCTTTACATTTCACATGTGAGCGTCCTCTGTCAAATGGAGATGGAAATACTAGTACTTAGCCTATCTGAATGTGGCAGGCGGGAGCTTTGCCACACTGACTGTAATAAGATCTTAGAGTGGAGTGCCACCTCAGTGCCACATTCCGGAAGCCTGCCAACGGCAATTCACTGAGCTTTCTGATATGGTTTTCTCCTTCACTTGCAACGCCTGACAGCCCTCTGCAAAGATAACACGTTTCAGTGACAGCTTAAGGCTTGCTATCTCCAATGACAGGCTTTAGAGGAGGGTAGGGTTCACTCATGGAAGTTGATTCATGACCTTGGTCTTCCAGAAGCTGATTATCAATCTTTGTCACTCTGCTGACTTTCTAAAGTGATGCATAACTTGTTGCATATCTCAGCGCCTTACACTGGATTTTGCAGCACAGCTGCAAATGTGAACATACCTTAGAAATCTCAGAAGAAGCATGGCTTTCTGAAAAACAGAAATAGACCCTTTTTACTTCTCCACCTCTTATTAGTCTCAGTATATAAACCAATGTCTTATAAATAATCTAAGGTGAACCTATATAAGATTTTTAAGTAGCATTCATTTATACATGTTTTAAATAAGAACAAAGCAGGACTGGAGGCATTATTCAGCAGTTAAAACACTTACCTTGCATACAGCCTTCCCTTGAACCCTGCTAGGAATGACCTTGCATGCAGCCTTACTTTGAACACTACTGGATGGAGGTGATGGCTCCTAAGAGTATGCCCTAATGAATCTTAGGTATGGTCCCCTTTAAAATTACCCCAAGCATGGTATCTCCAGCCCCAGGGAAAGAGTCTGAATCAAGAAATAATCGCACAAGAAATAATTCAGACCAAGCTGGGGGTGAAACACAATGTAGTCTGGCGGTCTTCTTCCTACTATGGAGTTTCTCCTGCCTACCAGAACTACCATTTTCTATTGAGTACAGGGACCACCCCTGGGTGGGGCAGTAAACCCACCCAGGTTTACAAGTAAGACAATCTCTGTTTGGGGGTAAATCTAAGTTGTAAACAAATATAAAAAAAAGAAACCAGGGGTGGTTTTGTTTTGGGTAAAATTGGGTGTAACCCAATAGTCCCCAAGCCAAAATAAATAGAACATGGGACTGGAGCGATAGGACAGCAATAGGGCGTTTGCTTTGCACACAACTGTCCCAGAGACGGACCTGGGTTCGATCCCCGATGTCCCATATGGTCCCCCGAGCCAGGAGCGATTTCTGAGCTCATAGCCAGGAGTAACCTCTGAGTGTCACTGGGTGTGACCCCAAAACAAAAAACAAATCAACAGCAACAACAACAAAAAATAAAACAAAATAAATAAGAACATGTATTTGTTTCTTTGCTCTTTGCTTTGTATTTGTTGTTGTTGGTTTTGTGTGTGGGGGAGGGTGGGTGGGTTTCTTTAATCTAAACTTTTTGACCACAGCAGTACTCAGATATTACACCCAGTTCATTGTTTGGAATTTCTACCCATGGTTCTTGAGAGATTAGTGCCAGAGATACAATACTTGTACCAAAACCCTGTGAATTATAACTCCAACTCTTCTCTTCTTTACTCTTCAAAGAGTATTTATTGTGGTTTAGGACATTGGATGTAGGGCAGGATGATAGCTCAAAGGCTAGTACCCAGGCATCGCATCCTAGAAACCTGGGTTCTCTCCCTAGAAATGTAGTTCTCCAGCAAGACTAGGACTCGCTCAGAGCAAAAGAAAAAGCTGTAGTACCCCTTAGTATTAGCATGTGTAGCCCAATTCTTTCCACAAAATTTTAGAAACTGAGTTCAGAAATAATCCTGTGTTTTGTTTCGATAAGTACAAACCCAAAAACATTTTTCATTTTATAGTTTGCCTATTTATTTATTTATTTGGTTTTTGGGTCACACCAGCAGCACTCAGGGGTTACTCCTGGCTCTGTGCTCAGAAATCATCCCTGGCAGGCACAGGGGACCATATGGGATGCTGGGATTCTAACCACCATCTGTCCTGGAAGAGCTGAGTTCAAGACAAATACCCTACCGTGTGCTATCTCTCTGGCCCCTGTCCTTTTAGTAGTAGTAGTAGTAGTAGTAGTAGTAGTAGTAGTAGTAGTAGTAGTAGTATTGTGAGGACTTTAAGTTGCAATGCTGGGAGTGAGGTGAGGTGAGTCTGAAGACAGGCTTAAACACTTGACCACTTGACCACACACTTGGAAAGCTTGTACTATACAAGTCACATCTTTAGCCCATGTTTCATATTGTTTAGAATTTTATAGGACGCAAAAAGAGTCAATAAATTCGACTGTTTTTTGGGATTGAAGGTTCAGATACATTTTATTTTTGCATCATAAAAATATATTGAATAATAAGTAGTACATATATAATCAGGGTGCTCTATGTCTAAGTTAAACTGTAGGATGATAATATCTAAAGGGATATAATATTAATAAGTTGCTTGGATAGTATCAACTTAAAATATTCTATTTCTGATGAGAATGTGTAGTGGTATGCAGGTTCATTCCCAATACCACATGACCCTTTAGAGAATTCCCAAACTTTTTTATATATGTCCCTGGATGTCCCCAGTAGTGAACGGCCTGTGCAATGATTCATCCTTGAACCTCGGTGATTTGACCTAATTAGGCAAGAATCCATTCTCTACCTGGAATCCCTCCACTCCATATTTAGCATATTTAACATTTAATAAAGGTTTTATTTTTTTCTATTTTGATATTTCTTCATGGTAACAGTGATAGACCTCAGCTCCTTGCATATACTCAGATTGTGCTTTGCTCCACAATCTCTCAAATCTCCCTATTGTATTATAATTTTTCAATATATTGACCTTGGGGAAATTAGATTGAGGGAACTTAGTTCCCCTACTATTCTCATACTTCCAATATCTATAATTATGAGGGGAACATTTTAAAACTTGTATTTCATTAGCAATATAAATGTCCATTGCTATAAATGTTCATTTTATATATCTGTTTTACTTGCCTTAATGAAAGATAACCTTTTTATTATTATCCTTATGTAACATTTCTCGTCTCTGAAAGTAATTTCTTGAATATCATATTTCCCAAATAAATTTAAGGAGAAACATTTATTTTTCTTGTGGAAATTTACAGGTTACTTATCTGCGACATAAACTGTCTTTTGGATATTAAAATATGACTATAGAAAGTTAATATTTAAAGCAACCCATTATATACAGACAGTAACTTTCCCATAAAATAGCATTAATGTTCCTATCTGTCTTCATTCCCAGTGAGGGCTGTATCTTCAACCCAGCATAATCAATAGAACAACTTAGTTATACCTAACTCACTTTTCCAGAGTTGTCTGAAATATCTTTACAAGACAGATAGCATCCCTCTATTTCTTCCTGAGAAGACATAACTGTCTATTGTGCCATTTTTCATTGAATTTTAGCTAAAGATATTTCCTTTTCTTTCATTTGTGTATAATGAAAAATAATGCATTCCGTCTTGATATTCATAGCATTAACATCTAGCTAAATGATCAGAATTTGAGTCTTAGATGGTGTTGTTTATATATTTTAATAAGCCACAGTTTCCTATGAATTCTAAATATTGGGAGGGCATTTTAAAAATATCACTTTTTTGGGGGAAGCTAGAGTGATAGTACAGCTGGTAGAACACTTGCTGGGTACACAGAAACCTGTGTTTGATCCATGTCATTCCTGGATACTGCCAGGAATAATTCCTGAGCACAGAACCAGAAATAAACTCTGAGCATCACCAGGTGGGTCCTAACACAAGCACACACACACACACACGCACACACAAATTACCTTTGTCTTTTGTCTCATACCAATGACAGAAAAAGTGAAAGTGTTTAAAAATATATTAATTTTATTATCATCAAGGTATCATCATGTACAAATGTGTTATTGTTTATGTCTTCAGTATACAAAGTTATTGCACCTCTATCTTTATCACTACCAAAAATATTTAGTCTTTTACTATCATAGTTTACATTTTCCCACATGGTATTGGTTTACAATGTGTGTATGTGTATGTGTCTGTGTGTGTATGTATTTTTCCCCTTGCTTGCATTTCTAGATGTTAATGCTATGAATATCAAGACGGAATGCATTATTTTTCATTATACACAAATGAAAGAAAAGGAAATATCTTTAGCTAAAATTCAATGAAAAATGGCACAATAGACAGTTATGTCTTCTCAGGAAGAAATAGAGGGATGCTGTCTGTCTTGTTTTCATATATCATAGTGCTGCCACAGAGTAACTTAAAAAGCAGTGATTCCATAGATAATTCATTTCAAATTAACCAGTGTTGATCTAATTTTGTTAATTTTGATCATTTCATTTGCCTTTGTGTTGTAATAAGAAATATGAAATAAATTTGTTTCATGGAGAACGGCTATAGTGGTGAGTGGGAGATTGGGATTGCTGGTGAAGGGAAGGTCACACTGGTGGTGGAATTGGTATTTAAACATTTAATGATTTAAACAGCTATATTAGAACAACTTGATAAATCATGGTGTTATAATATGGATTAGAAAGCATAGCAATTAAGTTAGTAAAAGTAGATCTGTGGTTATATTTAGGCATATTTAGGTTACATCTATATCCTACTTTATTTTGGTCCCTATAATATTTATACCTGTGGACTGGAGTACAGTGGTTAATAACTTACCTTGCACATTGCTGACCCTGGTTCTGTCTCTCGTACCACATATAGTTCCCTAAGCATCAGAAGAAATGATCCTTGAACACAGAGCCAAGAGCACCATTAAGCTTATTAAAAAGTTCCCATCCCATTCTTTATACCTTATACCTGTATTGAAGAGCTTTTAAATTTATTTTACGTGACCCTTGGAACTGTTATAGTAAAGTGACATCATCAAAACCTAAGTCTTAAATTGAGAAAAGAACATCCTTGTTTGCAGATAGAGTAGAAGAAACTAATCTCCATTCTTTAAGTCATTTCCTTAAGGTACATGGAATAGGGATTTAGCCTAGCTGCTCTGTTCTTAAGCAGGATATGATTGTTGGGTCTAGCCCAAGTCTCTGACTGGAAGGACATTCTGTGATCAGTGGTCACTTTAACTCAATGTTTAATATAATAACTGTCATTGAACTTACCCAGTGAATCAGTAGTTTGTCCCAAAAGACAAACCGATGGCACTTTACTGAGGATTTATAACCACTAGTAAACTAGATTTAATCCCAAGAGTACACTGTGTTGAAAACCTCTTAATAATGTATAGATTGATCAGGAAATTTCAAGAAACTGTATTTGTCTTTATCTTTCCCTTTGTAGTTTTCACTCTTTGTATTCTTCTGGAGGATTTTATAGTAGACGATATTTTTGCATAGGTAGGTTTTAAGGGGTTACTCCCAGTTTTTTAGTCTGGAAAGGTCACTCTCTAGTGGTACTTAGGGGACCATGGATTCCAGGAATTGAACGTGGGCTTCATTCCATCTTACAAAGTACCCACTACTGTGCTTTGAGCTGTCTCTCCACTTCTTTGTATTCTACTTCCATTCTATTAATAGCTTAGTAGTATCTTTCAGTTTCATTTTCTTAAGGTCTTCTTAGGTCTCCTTCCATTTTCCTTCCCCTATCACATGGTTTAATATCTTCATGGGTTTTTTTTTTTTATTTTAACTTCCTGCTCCACATTTTGATCCATTTTTCTTCCTCCTCCTTGTATCCTCATAGCAAGGATAAGAACTAAAGTTTTACAGTGTTTGAAAAAAAATTATTTTTTTAGTTTTGGGGCCACATCCAGTGACACACAGGGATTGCTCCTGGCTATGTGCTCAGAAATTGCTCATGTCTTAGGGAACCAGATGGGACATTGGTGAATCGAACTGAGGTCAGTCCTAGGTTATCACATGCAAGACAAATGCCCTTCCAGCTGCACCACCGCTCCGCCCCGTTTGAAAATGTCAGTTTTACTTATTGGATTTATAGAGTAGAGGTTTGCTTGCTGATAAAAAAAAAGTCCTCTTTGGAATACTGATCTGGAGGACAGTGTTAGGCTGGACCCACAGAGAAATGGAGAACACCAAGGATAGATAGGTAAAGAATAGAGTTCAGTAAAGCTCAATTCTGAGGATTCCCTGGCCAAAGAGACAGGGAGAGTCCTGAACAGTCTTTTAGCACACTTTTTTTGTTTGTTTGTTTGTTTGTTTTTGGGTTACACCTGGTGATGCTCAGGGGTTACTCCTGGCTGATTGCTCAGAAATAGCTCCTGGCAGGCACAGGGGACCATATGGAACACCGGGATTCGAACCAACCACCTTTGGTCCTGGATCAGCTGCTTGCAAGGCAAACACCACTAGCAGCACACATTTTATACTTTCCTTAGCCAAAACCACATTCCTACCTGATTGATGAAAGGTAGGGAATACAGGAAAGGCAAACAAGGTTAGAGTACCCAAGACATCCAGGTGAGCTTTTTCATACCTATACAAGTTATTTGGTTGTCTTACTTTTTTTTTTTTTTTCATGCTCTTGATGGTGATTGGTCTTGTGGGAGATCCCTCTGTTTACAGGGTAATTGCTCCTAGTGTGTTTTCCTTATCTCTTATTTACATTTACAGCTCACCCTGAAAGTGTCCATTTGCCTGTTCCCCTTCTCTAAATATTTCACTGGGCTGTTATGCTGCTCCTGAACACAAACACAAAATAAGTAACACATAACAGTTAGATAGCCTGAGAAACTTGTGACATATATACATCACGTTTACATCAACTTTAGGCAGCTCTAATTTTGGCTTCCAGCCAGGAATTTTGACTTTATTCTAAATCGGGGAGTGAGTTAGTTTTCTTACAGGCAGGAATGCAGATATTCCATTCAGCTATGCCCTTGATTTTTTCAAGTATATGTTCATAGATTGATTTTTCTATATGCGCTTATTACCAAACACAAAAAAATTAATTGGGACTACATAATTTTTATAATATTATACCATTATTAGTGTTTCATTATATAATGGTACTTCGCCACACCCATATTCAATATGCTAGTATGCCAGCGTTTCTTTTCCTTAGACCCTAGGCCCCTTCTTATTTGACCCTCACCCCAGTCCTTTTAGCAGACTTAGTTCCATATCAGAATCTCAGCCAGGGTTGCTATTTTTATTTTGACTACTGTCTAGTCTTCTTTTATACACTACACATGAGGCATATAATCTGGTATTTGTCTTTTCCCTGATTCACTTTGCTGAGCATGCATTTTACCCTCTAGTTTCATCCAGGTTACATCAAATTTTAAGATTTTATCTTTTCTTCTCAGTAGTATACATACTCTTATCATCTGTGTGAGGCACTTGGATTGTTTCCAGCTCTTAACTGCTCTAAGAAGCTCTGCCATAAACATGGGTGTGCAGGTATCTTTTCAGATTAATATTTTTATGTTCTTGGGATAGTTGCCAAGAATTGTATTTTCTATTAATTTTGATTCTTCCATCCCTGGCCTCACCTCTGACTTGATAATGACCCTTGACGTTTAAAATGTGGCCATGAAAGTAAACTCATGTAGAGTACTCATTTCTGGATCATGGCTTCTTTTTAGCATTGAGTTTTGTTTGTATCAGTAATAAATGGGTCATTTTGCTTAGAGACTGCCAAGCTTTCTAATTAAAAGCATACTACCAGCCAAGTAGACAGATGTTTGGAAACATCTGGATGTTCAGCACCATTTACATTGGGCATGCCCAACCTGACTTTGTAATACCCTGGAGCAGCTCTAGTTAGCTCAAGGTTGCCCAGAAAAAGAATAGTTTAATTAAAAAAAAAAAAAGAATCTTTGCATTGCACTAAATGTACTTTAACTTTTCAGTTTTTAGTTATTCTATTTCAAAAATCCAAATCTTGGGAGCTTTCTCTTTTATTTATTATATTTAGACTGTAATTCCTGTCAGAATTATTTTACAGGATTTTATTGTCTAGACTTCTAAATCACTTTCTTTCCTTTTTTGCTTTTATTTGTTTTAAGATCACACCTCTTCATTGCACAAGGTCTACTCTTAGGACTTTGTTTAAGGGTCACTCCCAGCAGTGCTTGGGTACACACAGAGGTGGTTCCACAACTGCCCCCTCACCGTTTGCAAAGCATGTAGGCTTTTGAGGTATCAGTCAGATCCTGATAACTCAATTTTATGTCTGCTAAAATCCATTTATTTGGTTGGTTTGTTTTTTGGATGATGCTCAATGTTTACTTCCAGCTCTGTGCTCAGGAATTACTCCAGTTAGTATTTAGGGGACAAAATGGCCATTAAATGGCAAGTGTCCTAACTGCTGCTCTTGTCTGTTCTCTCTCTCTCTCTCTCTCTCTCTCTCTCTCTCTCTCTCTCTCTCTCTCTCTCTCTCTCTCTCTCTCTCTCTCTCTCTCTCTCTCTCTCTCTCTCTCTCTCTCTCTCTCTCTCTCTCTCTCTCTCTCTCTCTCTCTCTCTCTCTCTCTCTCTCTCTCTCTCTCTCTCTCTCCCCTCCCCTATCCAAAGAGGGAATTTTTCTGTCTTCTCCAACATGTTTTGCAAGAAGGCATTTTTGCAATCTTGTTTCTTAGTAGGCAAAAACCTAAATTTTTATTGCAGAGACAGTGCTCATGTATACATTAAATTCTGTGTCTTTTTGTTTTGAGGAGTTGGAGCTCTTTTGTTATTTAGGTCTCAAATCCCATATGCAGCATATTATATAGTTTTATCAGCTTGTTCATATTGTTCACCTTGCTCAGTTTAGTAGTTATGACACCATACCTCTCTATATATTTAATACCTAAACGTGTTCCCTTAACCATGACTTGCATTTTTCTCACTCTTTGTGGTGAACATGTCACTGATTTTTCTACACATCTCGTTTGCATTTTTCCCAGGTCTTTTCTAACAAGTAGCCAATGATTGTACTTCACGAGGCTGATCATAAGTTTCTTAAGATATCACCCACCTTTTTTCTATTTCCTTCAAACTATGTCTAGGAATTTGCATTTCTTTGAGGATTAAAAACTGCTCATTGTCCCTCCATTTCTAATCTCTATAGTGCCAGCTCAGTTTCTCTAGTTAAGCCAACCCTGTCTAGTTACACCAACCCTGATCTTTGCATCAGCTTTCCCCTCTTACAAGTGTTCCCTGACCAGAGATCTATCCCTTAAGGGAAAGCCTTAATTCTCAGCTGAAGCAATTAGCCTCATTGGAGTACAGTGCTCACATGTTGCTGCCTCTCCCATTTGTACGGTTGCTTCTGTTGGTGATTTTGTTGCTGATTTTTTTAATTCTTGATGAATATATATTTTTATTTACTTATATTATTTTATTTTTTTAGTTTTTGAGTCACATTCAGCAGTGCTCCGGGGTTACTCCTGGCTCTGTGCTCAGAAATCACTCCTGGCAGGCTCAGGCACCCATATGGGATGCCAGGAATCGAAGCTGATCCATCCTATGTTGGCCACATGCAAGACAAAAACATTCTACTATCTCTGTACTATCTCTCGGGCACAGAATATATATTTTTATAAGTTACTACCTACAGAAAAGTTAGTACAAGGCTAGAACCAGAGTCACCTATCTGATGGCAGACCTAAGCTTTTCCCTTTTTTGTGTGCTTGAACTTCAGGGACTGGGATTGCTCCTGGAAATTCTCTAGAGATCTATTTGATGCTAAAAATTGAGCCCTGGTCTCCTTCCTGCAAGGATTGATTCAGTAATTCCAGCTATCTCTCTTACATAGCATTTCTCTTCTTAAAGAGGGGAACTAAAATATCCTCTAGTAGACATTGTTATTGGAGTGAGCTGAGATTTCAGTTCTCAAGAAAAGCCAGATATCTGACATGAACAGGCTTCAGTACACATCTATAACCTAAAAATTAACTAAAGGTGCCAAAGTTGTTGAATTCTTTCTTCAAGGTACTTACTTTTGGATTTAAACAGGAAATAAGTATAAAAGCAATGGGGAGAGCATAGTAGCACCAAATTATTCTTTTCTGGCTGTGATCCAAGCAATAGAAGTAATTAAAGTATATGACTTATCGGGAATAATAATCAAAAAATCTTTTCTATTCTTTTTGATCAAATCAAAGCATCTACTCAAGACTCTATATTCCTCACCAGTATTTGGCACATACTGTCCCTGCTCAGTAGCATATTTTTAACCTGTGGGGAAGGCATAATTGCTATAAGATTACTCTTAAGTTCTGGAGAGATAGTTCAGTAGAGTGACTTGGCACTTACTTGGCTTAGCATGCAGGAAGCCCATATCTGATCCTTGATACTTAAGCAACACTAGGAGCAGCCCCTCCCAGTATTGACCTACACATAATTTTTGAGCATTGTTACAGGACATACCCCCCACACATAGCAAATAATAATAGTTAAATGGAGTTTTCTTAGACAACACAGAGTATGATTACATTTCTATGCATCGATATCTTCTGTCATGTGATTAATGGCAACTCCCACTGGGCTTTGTTTTCTGAGATTCTGGCAGTGTTTTCAGTGCTTTCCCTGTACGATTTCCTTCAGGTTTGTTTCATTCTTGCTTGGTGGGCACTCCTTTGGCCCCCATTGAATAGTGGTAAACTGTAGGGGTATAGAGAAGTTGGTAACTGACTTGATTAAGTGGCACAAAGGTCTTCTAGCCCCAGATTTGTTGTCTCTGCATTGGGACTCTTCAATTGCCCTGTATTTTACAGTATCATCCTTTACTTCCGAACGTAGCTGTATTATCAAGAAAGTGCTACATGATTACTGGAAAGTTCTTTCTGCCATTGTAAACTTTAGATGTGAAGATCTATGTGTATATATAACATGCTGTGAGCTATAGTGGGGAAAATTGTAAGATGAAATATAAGATTAATGGTTGATATTGTGTAGTTCCCTAATTATGCTTTTAATTATTTATATAAAACTAGTAAAATGACCCCTGACAGAGACATAAATGATTTAGGTAAAATCAAATATTTATAAGATGCTACTCAAACCCTGAGTGTATTCTAACAGATGCAGTCAAAATACTTCGCCTTCGTCTTTTTGATGCAAAATGTTATGTAAAGAATTTATAACAGATTGCGTATAATTAGCCATATTGAAGACATTACTTAACTAATGCATAAATATTTTGAGTTTAGGAGCTAATCTATTTTAGGGAATCACCAAATGATCACCCTCAGGCCTTTTTCTATATCTATTTACATTTATAATTTATTTATATATACATATAAAATAAAATTTATATTATAATATAAAATTAGATAATTTATATCCAAATTTTGGTTATTCCAGAAGAAAGCTAGGCCCATTCATTCATATATTCTGTGTTTGTCAATGTCTGTACCACAAGGACCAATTTAAATGGTTGGCACTAGAAGCCCGGTGGCACACAAACCCTTTAGACAAAAAAGATTGCTGGTGCTTATTCTATGACATGTCTAACATACAGTAAAAGGTAGATCAATGCTAGTACATTAATCTAAGAAAAACTTGCCCCCCCCCATTTTTTAATCTTTTAATTTGCAGTTCCATTCATTGAACATCTACTGTACATTTCTCAGAAACTGGAGAAAAATGATCTTTTGAATGTCATAAAATGGAATTTATATGACTCAGGTTTCTTTACTTGCTTTTAATGCTTTATTTAGAAAAGTGCTGAAACTAATTGTAGTGGTTTAGAAGTGGTTCATTAAATGTAACCATTATTTTTTTTTTCATAGACATCTAATTTTCATGCAGGATTTCCTCTAAAACTCTTAACTGGGATATCCTTAGCAAGAGTAAGACAGATACATACTTTCTCAAAATGAAAATTAGCTTGACTTTTGTTTATCAACTACTCAGCATACTGTTTGACATCTTATACTTTACATTGACTTTAGAAGAACAATTGTTTTGTTGAGCAAATGATTAAGTTTATTTTAGAAAATAAAATTGAAATAAAAGGACTGTATCATTCATAAAATCAGTTTTAAATGCATTCGCTTATATTTTTTGGAAACATTTTATTGTGCCAGAAAAGTCCAAGTTCTTCATCATTTTCCCTTCTCAGATTTCAATGAATATAGACTTAAGTATTTGAAATTTTGGATTTGAATTGATCCTGCCCTAAGTTTTGGGTCTTTGTTCATTCTTCCCTCCCATCTCCTATCTTCACTGTGGTGCTCAGGAGTTGGTACTGTTGTGCTGGGGATTATGTTAGTACTAGGAATTGAACATACTGCTTCCACTTTCAAAGTAGGCGATTCAGATTTTGAACTATCTGCTAGCCAGTTATGGGTTGCTGTTTCCTTTGAAATGGAACAAAGGAAATTTTATTCTACTGGGAGTCAAGCTAGCAGAAATTTTAAATCTCATTATCTGAAATTATTTGAGTCACTTGAATAGAAATTTTACAATGTTTTTCTGGGCACCATTTTCAAATACAATTAACATATTCCCCAACCTATACTCTCTTTTTTCCTGTTCTTACCTTAATATCAGAAGAAACTGCAAATTTTATTTCTAGAGATCATCCCTATGCTTTCTTAATCATAGAATCGCCTCACACATTTGCATGGATATTTCTTGTCTCTTTCCAGACCTTAAATTTTGGGGTAGCCCCAGAAATCCCTGTTTATACAAAAAATTTAAATACAGATTATTATAAATATTAAACCAATGTGGGTGACCCTGACTGAGAATGATTTCTTGCCATTCTCTCTATTTTTTTTTAATCTTTATGGAATATGTAAGCGAATCTGAGAACCATTTCCTGGGAATGTTCATGATATATAGTCAACTGATACTTGAGAGCATCTGCAGCTAGAATGTGCTAAATTATTCAGACTGGTGTTTTTGACTTGATTTTTAACAGGTACGTGAGGACAAAATTCACATTCTATGAGTATAGACTTTATTAGAAGTCAAGTTTGGTTTAGAAACTTACTTTCTTTCCTTTCTTTCCACTTAATACAGTTGCCATCCTTCTGAAAGACGACTATTATGTCAGTGGTGCCGGCCTGCCTGGCAGATTCAAAGCTGAGAAGGTGGAATTTCATTGGGGCCATAGCAATGGCTCTGTGGGGTCTGAACACAGCATCAATGGCCGGCGGTTTCCTGTAGAGGTGAGAGAAACGTGAGATGTTCAAGTGTAATGTGTTTTGAGATTACCTGAATGAGATGCATTGTCTTCAGCCCCAGTCATTTCACGAATCACACTGTATATTTGCCTCTGGAAATATTTTCTGGTTGGGTGACTGACTATTCATCCTTAAATTTCCCATCTTGATTAACATAGAAGTCATGGATATCAACATGGTTTTACTAATCATCGCCCTGACTATTGATTTCAAAGTATGTTTGACAGTTTCTTTTAACTGTCTTTTCTGAAATCCTGCTTATGGTGAACTTGGAGGTGAAACTCACAGATTTGACTTTCACCCCTAGGATAGAGAAAAGATAGCTGACAGATGAAAAATTAAGTCTCAGAATGAGCTCTCAGTAAGGAACCATCGTAAAGTTTGCTTTTTCCTAAAACCTTTTGTGAAAGAGAATATGGATAGTTGTAGGTGAATTGCTTGTCATTTTGCTGTTATATAAGTTGTCTCCCCTATATCAAATTTTCCAAATTTCCATACCAGCTGGACAGAAAAAAAAATTGTGAGAACAATAGGTCACCTTTATCTGATGAGAGCAGGAGAAATAAAACCTGTATCTTTTATTGATATTGAGAGGGGCTAATATCTATTTTAGTGCTTTATTTTTTTTCCCATTACATCAGGATGTATTCATACATCTTTGTGGGAGTCAGAGGTTTGTTGGATAGGCATGTGATTAGCCTCATCAGTATGTGGAAGAATTAAGTAGGCATACATTCAAATCTACAACTAGGTTGAAATATGCTGTAATTTTGGTTCATTCTTTTCTTTTCCTTTTTTTAATATCAGACTAACTCAGGACTCACACACATGAACCATGCACTCATATTCATAGACCTCTGGTAGTCAAGTGGCCAAGTTTTACTAGATCTTAAGTGTATTGTAACTTAATTCATGGAATGTCATTATAATTTGGTGAGTACTTGTCATCCCCTTAGAAAAAAATGCTTGTTTCTGCACGCAGATTTACATACAATTTACAAGATTTCATGGCTCATCTTAATTGTTGCAGCTCAGCCATTTGCTCTCTCTAGCATTCTAGAAATTTAAATTAAAAATCCCTCTATTTTGAGAAAATCTACAGTATATCTTTCTTTTTTAGGCATTATGTTCACATATAGATTTGTTTCTTTTCCATGATTGCTGGAGAAGCTGTAGAGTGTAGATGATTACCTGAAAAAGTGTTTCGGATCACTTTTTTTTCTAGTTAATCTGAAAATTTCTCAGTATCAATTTTTTTCTTTTCTCCATGAAACTTCCTGCCATGCTCATTATATCTCAGAAGTATGATTTTTTTTACTTAATGGACTGGTTTTTTTTCTGTCATATTGAAGTCATTTCTAAGAAATCTTAGCTTTGTTTTTATTTTGAAAACTTGATTCTTAGAAACCAGATACTTTTTTTTTTTTTTTTTTTTTTTGTTTTTGGGTCACACCCGGCAGTGCTCAGGGGTTACTCCTGGCTTTAGGCTCAGAAATTGCTCCTGGCAGGCTCGGAGGACCATATGGGATGCTGGGATTCGAACCACCATCCTTCTGCATGCAAGGCAAATATTCTACCTCCATGCTATTTCTTTGGCCCCCAACTTAGATTTTTATTTTTAGTATTTTGGTTTGGATTTCACACCTGGCATTGCTCAGGATTTACTCTTACCTCTCAACTCTGGGATCACTCCTGGTAGTGTAGAGTGCCAGGGGATCAAACTGGGGTTGGCTGTATGTAAGAAAAGAGCCATTAGCTCCTGTATTATCATTCTGTAATATCACCAAGTTTAGATCTTTGGGGGTGGGTTTTCTTTGTGTGCTTTCAATTGGTTCCTATTGGAAGCTGAGGGATAGGTTGTATCCTTTGATCTGAAGTCTCTTTATTTTAGGATTGTCTTGAATACTATGTTTGAAATTTTACAAAACTAATTTGACACCTTTCTTAATAAAGGCCTCTAGTGCCTCTTTTTCTCCTTCATAATGACATTCCCAACACTCCCAACACATTCCCTAGCTCTGCTTATAACCTTATGTAACTCTGGAAAAGTGCAGGGACTCCATCAATGTACTTTTTGAAAGCTTTGAGGGAATATTTAAAGAATGCTATTAAACCAGAAAGAAGTTAATTATCAAATGGCACCTATCATGCCCAGGCTTAACTGTTTGACCAATTTGAATGAATGCATTTCTTTTAAGTAATATCAGATGGTGTGGTAGTTAATATTAATTGGCTTTCTCATTTAAGCCCATCTGGTTTATAGCTTGTATTTTTTGTTGTTTGTTTGTTTGTTTTTAATGTGATAAAAATGTTATAATCACTTAGAAGATATATTTAGAAGTATTAAAATTTCAGAGACCAAATGTAATTAATTGGGTTGAATTTCACTTTAAAAATGTTCACAGAATAGTAGTTCATTTATACATTTTTTTGTTTTTTGGATCCCACCCAGCAGCGCTCAGGAGTTACTCCTGGCTCTCCACTCAGAAACCGCTCCTGGTAGGCTCAGGGGACCATATGGGATGCCAGAATTCGAACCACCATCCTTCTGCATTCAAGGCAAAAGCCTTGCCTCCATGCTATCTCTCCGGCCCCTCATTTATACTCTTGGCATGTCTTCAGTATTTTAGGTTACTTTACTTTAGTTGAGCACTCGCATTAGCAGGAACTCTCCTGGAGATAATTTTTATTCTAGTTCAATTCCTCAAGCATGTTTTTTTTTTTCCCACATAACTAAACTTTTCCCAAGACATTAAAGTAAAAATAAGAAACTATGAAATATTGTATAATAACTTATCCAAACTGGAGGCTTTGTTTTTATTGCAATGAGGGTGAGTCAGAGAAGTGTTGTTATGGAAAATTATGCTGAAATTATTAGAATATAGCTTGGTGTTTTCTCTTAGGAATATGGAATTGTCCCGGGCACTTTAGTATGTTACTGTGAGGGCAGTGGTATGCTTCTAGAATCTACAAATGAATAGAGATTAGGGATGCTACTATACTTGTCTCAATTCATAGTGCAGTTAACATATCAAGGCATTATCTAACCCTTCAAAACACTGCTGTATGACTGTAGTAGAGAAAGTGATAGTTGAGTCTGATTATTTTAACTGTGGCATCTTTTATAATACATTTTAAAATAAACCACTCTTTAAAGACTATAGTTGATCATGATACAGTTGTTTCCAGGTAAGTGGGAGCAAATTTAGATTTTAAAAAAGAAAAGAAAGAAAAAGATAAGAAAAAATAGAGTAAAGCAACAACAAGAACATTCGTCAAAATCATTGTATCTTGCAATGAGGTCATGAAGTCACTGTCAGCAGATTTATTACATTCTTTTGCTAGTTGATAATTCTGCTACTTTTTTTGTTTCTGAATATTAAATGGTTTCAAATTCACATTGGAACATTGGTATGTTCCTACGGGATTAAATTGGACTTGTCACACAGTCGCATTTGTAACCTCATGGCCCATGAATTCCAAAGCACTGTTGCTGATACTGTGACTTTTGTGTGTTATACCATGCCTCTGGAAGTATGAAAAGGAAGGGAGAGGGTACTCGTATTCACTCCAAAAATGTCCTGGTGATGTCATCCTTGAAGTTTTGGTCAAATTGGCCTCTCTGTGGATATGTGGTGAGGCAGGGCAATTGGTGAAATTATGGTTGTCGGTGATGGGCACAGCAGTTGTGACTTCGGCAAGTTGGGGGGACTTAGCCCACCTTCTTCTGCTGAGATATCCATTTTTCAGTACCCATAATTTTTCATGTTTCGATTTATATCATTTTGAGAATAGATTCAGTATATGGAGCTGACCACATGCAAACATGGCAATAGTATTCATGGGGCATAGGTTTGGCTGCCAGCTTTTTATTTTTTTGAGGGGGGGGTTTGGTTTTTGGGCCACACCAGGCGGTGCTCAGGGGATACTCCTGGCTGTCTGCTCAGAAATAGCTCCTGGCAGGCACGGGGGACCATATGGGACACCGGGATTTGAACCAACCACCTTAGGTCCTGGATAGGCTGCTTGCAAGGCAAACACCGCTGTGCTATCTCTCCAGGCCCATGCTGCCAGCTTTTTTATTGTACATTTTGAATAACCAGAACTCATTCCTGACAAGTTTCTTTCTTTGGTGATTTGAGTAGAGTGTGGGGCCATACTTTACTGTGCTTAGAGTTCACTCTTGCCTCTGTGTTTAGTGATCATTCCTGTTGGTATTTAGGAGACTACATATCATGTCAGGAATCAAATTCGGGGATGCTGCATGCAATGAAATTTTCTTTATTTTTATCTTATTGGGATTGACTGGGCCACATCCAGTAACACTCAGTGGTTACTTCTGGTGCTCCGGGGCTACTCCTGGATTTGTGGTTAGAGATCATTCTTGGCAGGCTCAGGGGACGATATGGAATACTGAATATCAAACCATGGTCTTTCCTGGGTTGGCCACATGTTATACAAATGCCCTGCTGCTGTGCCATTTGCTCTGGCCTCATTCATGCAAAAATGGTTTCATACACTCTACTGTCTCTGATCTTCCCTGGTGATTTTTAGTGAGGAAATGTTCCTCACCTTACAATTAACAGTATAGCCATTCTTGTTTCCTTAAAATCCACTTGAGATAAAATCAAGACCCAGGGTTTTTTTTAGCAGCTGCCTTATTCTGCAGCTGGAGGATAGATTTTGAAGCATATGCCCCTTAAGAATCTGGATATGCTCCAAGAGTTTGTGACAACAAAGCCAACTGTGCAGGTTTTGCTGTTTCCCAGGAATTCTTTGAGGTCATCTGCAACAATGTTTTCCATATCTCAAAAATAGATATTTCTTCATATTCCAGGCTGAAATTCTGGACTGAACCTGGTAGTTTTTAGGCCTTAAAATGTAATCCAGTCTTGGGCCCGGAGAGATAGCACAGTGGCGTTTGCCTTGCAAACAGCTGATCCAGGACCAAAGGTGGTTGGTTCGAATCCCGGTGCCCCATCTGGTCCCCCGTGCCTGCCAGGAGCTATTTCTGAGCAGACAGCCAGGAGTAACCCCTGAGCACCGCCGGGTGTGGCCCAAAAACCAAAAAAAAAAAAAAAAAAAAATATATATATATATATATATATATATATATTATCCAGTCTAATAGAGAAAGATAACTCTATAAATACAAAACAGAGGACCTTGAAGAGCCAGCACACATTACAATTCCACTTAGTAAAGAAAATCAGAGTCAGATTACAGTGCCGTGTGTGGCAGATGAGACACAAAGTAGATGTCAGATGCCCTCACCTCCTCCTACTCAGCTTTACCCTTCCCAGCACACATTTTTCCTGAGTGCCTTCTGGTATAAATGCTCTTGATTATAAAGGTGAACCAAGAAGACCTAGTTTTCACTCTAATGGTATTTATTCTGTAGCGGTGACATAGACTTTGAAGAAAAAAAAAATCCTACTAATAGCTATGTGATGTCTGTTGTGACTCAGTCTCTTTAAAGAAGAAATGTTTTGTTAGGAGATGAACAGAGAACCTCTATGGATAGGGCAATATTTAATATGCTAGAAGAAGTGAGGGCCAGAGACAGAGTACCGATGTTAAGGTTTTTGCCTTGCCAGTCCCTGGTTCAGTCCCTGGCACCACATCTAATATTCTTGAGATCCACCAGGGGTGAATCCTGAGAGTAGAGCCAGTAGTAAGACCCTGAGTACTGCCAAGTGTGGCCACAACAAACAAAAAAAAAAAACACCAGAGAAGAGGTGATTTTCAAAGTCCATGTGTGATTTAAAAACTCCTGGTTAGTAATCTTGAAGATATTTAAGGAATAAAGATTGGGGTGGCTTTAATAAGCAAATTAATAACCTAAACTTCCCCTCATTTTTAGTACTAAAAATTTCTTGTCCCTGAAACTTTTTGTTTCTTTGTTTCTTTGTTTTGGGGCCACACCTGGTGGCACTCAGGGTTTACTCCTGGCTCTGTGCTCAGAAGTAGCTCCTGGCAGGCATGTGGGACCATATGGGATGCCACATTCAAACCAGTGTGGGTTTTGGGTTGGTAGCTTGCAAGACAAATGCCTCTCGCTGTGTTATCTCTCTAGATCCTGGGCCCTGAATCTGTTGAGGAGGTTTCTTCACATGGCAAAAGGGACTTTTGATGAAATGAGGTATCCTTAAAATCAAAAGGCTTAGCATATTCAGTGATTGAAACAGTGGTGTGAACTTGCTCTTCCAGCTCTTTTGACTTCTGACATGTGGATTATCCACATTTCATAAGAATCTGGAAGTGCTTCTGCCCCATCTTAAATCGGTTAGCTCACCCACATTCATTCCCTGCTGGTGAATGGAAATTTAAAAGTTCACGTCACATTAGTGGGAATTGCATTGTGCAGTTGCCCTCAGAAACGGATGTTGGAGTTAATGCCAAGAGAAATCTCCAGATAAAAATCTCTAAGAGTGCCATTGAAGTGGTTGTTCATCATATGATTGTTTCAGTGGCAATTACAATCTTGTTCATTACAATACAAGAGCATGAGTATTGTTGATCCTGACTTACTGGTGCTTTATGAGTTGAAGTCTTCAATAAACTTAAGTGATCCAAATTGATTGTGTGAGCCTTTTCCACTGAAACCCACAGCTGGTTCATTTCAGCTTGGTTTAGATCATCTCAGCAAATGAATAGAAGCAAAGATAATTTTTCTAATATATATAATGTACATGCTACCATATGGCATAGGTCTGTAATCCCTTAGCTGGAACCCTTGAGTCCAGATGTTAGTAGGATTCAGGATAATTTTTAGTATGGTATTATAGTACATATTCCACAACTATATTACTAAGGGCTGCCGTAGACTCTGGAATCAGTGAATATACTAATAGTTTAGAGATCGCAGATAAATATTCAAACAAAGGGAAATTTCAATATTCTAAAGACCCTTATATCTAATTTTACCATTGATTTAGTTCTTGCACCCAAAAACAGTTACAACCATAAAGCAACAATTTTGGCTGAGGAAGTCTCCGTAATCTCATGACTTCTTGTAAATATTTTATGCACTATGTTTTTTAATAGTTGGCTGTATAATGTGGTACAATTTTTTATATCCCAAAGATAATTTGTGACGTAATTATAACAATGTCACAAGACTTATTGACAGCTAGTAGACTGAATCCTGATGTACCTCTTACTGCTTATATACTCCTTCCTGCTCTGTTTTTGGTATTTTTTTTTTCATCAGAATTAGGTTTTATCTAAGAATTATGCAGAATTAGTTTTTTTTTTAATAAATCCAGAATTAGATTTTAACTACAGTCTTTTAGTCAGAATTAGGATTTATCCGAGAGGTGAGAAGCTAGTTTGAGTATAACCTTGTTTTTTTCATTCATTCCTAGTTTTTAACATTCTGTTTGCATTTGTAGTTGCCTCAGGATTCATGGCTACAGTATGTTAAAGTGGCCTGTTTCTGCTTTGCCTCCTATTTATTCAGGTTCCTACCTAATTCTACTCAATCTACCCACTAACTTGCCTTCTGTTTTACAAAATGGCTCTTGATTCTCCCCCTGTTCCTTTAGCATTCTGCATTGGACCAATAGGTGATGGCCCATCTGACCTCATCTGTCTAGCTGCTCCCCGGAGAGCTCATTAACTAGTGACACAGGGTAGCCTCATACTATGGATTCAGAAAAGGTGGATCCCCACCCACCCTTCCCATACAGGAGTTTGATATTCTAGAGCAAAATAGTTTGGCAAGTATGTGGCTAGATTCTTCTCTATTGGAAATAAATTTAGATATGTGAACATATGCCTCTTGATGATGTATTTTGTTTATTGGCTATTTATAGACTTTACTAAATCTTCCATGGAAGAAACTGATTTACCTTGGTTTAATTTACCCTTTAACCTAAGTTTTATGACCAGTATTCCTCACCTCTCCCTTCTGATATGTAAGTGAATAGTGATATTTTTTAATTGGTTTTCAAAGTTCCTCCTCTTCTTTAATCTTTAATCC
The DNA here is from genome assembly GCA_004027635.1 of Crocidura indochinensis. Taxonomy (NCBI): domain Eukaryota; kingdom Metazoa; phylum Chordata; class Mammalia; order Eulipotyphla; family Soricidae; genus Crocidura; species Crocidura indochinensis. The sequence continues at coordinate 16,284 of PVKC010003592.1, read as the reverse complement.
TTGTGAAAGACATTTTTCAAGACCATGTTTTCAGAGGACACAGATGACTTGGATTTTAATTACCTTGAAAATTAGATAATCATTTTGGCTTGTTGGCAAAACAGTTGTTGAAAGTCTTTATGAACTTGGTACCATCTTGCTTTGTCATTATAGAGAACTGTCATAAAGAGATTGAGGCTCTTTTCATGGGGAGATGGGAAAACGCTTACATTGTCTTGCTTTTACTTTCACCCTGCCTTGTATTTTACTTAACTTCCTGGAATTATTAAAATTTCTGAGAAAAGCTGCTTTTGTTCACAGAGAGTACTTTGTCAGTAGTACTCAAAAATGCTTGCTTTCTGTGTACTGCCCACTCATGGAAATGCTAAAGAGATTGTTAGTGGTTGTTTGACATCTGCTTCTTTTGCTTAGCCAATCATCATTTCCTCAGTAGAAATTTCTATTAAATGGCAAGGGAATTGGTGGAAACTTAATGTCTTTATTGAGATAAAGATTCCATTTTTTCTAGCAGAATGTTTCATCCTTTACTAGTGAAATATTTAATTTCCATCTGTCTGATCTTTTACTTGCCTGCCCTGTGTTAATTAAGAAGGTCATTTCAGGAGGTCCCAGTACTTAGATTATGTTCTGTGGAAAAGTTAATGACTGACTGTATAAAGCTGGAAAACAGTTTGTGTGAAGTCAAAATGACTTTGATCCCTGCATGGTAGATCGGCATAGCTGGTCATCTTCATCACAGTCTTATATGTCTGGTTGACTCTAGGCTTTTTGATAATGTGTCATTGATCTGTGGTGACTGTTAATGGGTGGAATCATACTGAGAATTACAAATATACATACAGATGACGCTGTATCCCAAAAAAAAAAAAAAAACACGGTAATTTTGGACTCACTCTTCTCAGTAGAGAGACTTAATGACTGGGAGTGGGGGAGGAACATAGGCCGCCAAAAAGAAATGTTCCAAATGAATTTTTATGGGATTGAAAGTCATGCTATGGTTGTGATTGTGATGATGACCCCGGACACCATTTTAATAACTGTTGTGCCAGGGAAATTCTATATTTTGCCTTATTGGATTTTCCCATCATCCTCGTGAAAGAAAGGCTTCTTACTACACCCATTTAAAATATGGGACAGCTGAATTTGGGGGAAGATTAGTAGTTTTATTGCTACAGAACTGACTCTTTTCAAAGTTCTTGGGGGCTAGTGAGTGAGGAAGAGCAAGTCTATTTTCAATTTTACATTTCATTATTTCTTTCCAAGCCCATAACCTATTTGGAAGACAATGGAAAGATATATTTTTAAATGAAACTTTCTGAATTCTTATTGGAATAGCCTCATACCCTAGTACATGCAAACAAATACATACGCATACACACAGTGATCTTAACTTACATATTTTCTTTGTCCCTTAACTTTTTTTTGTTTTGGTTTGGTTTTTGGGTCACACCCGGCAGGGATCAGGGGTCACTCCTGGCAGGCTCAGGGGACCATATGGGATGCCGGGATTCGAACCACCAACCTTCTGCATGAAAGGCAAACACCTTACCTCCATGCTGTCTCTCTAGCCCCTGTCTCTTAATTTTTATGTCCACCCTATAAACATGAAGGATGGAGAGACTGACTGTTCTAAAGTATATTGGAAGGGAACCACTGGACTGTGCATATTAATGTGATATAGTGAGAGATTACAGTCTGTTTGTTGGAGGAAGTCTGACTATCTGGTTTTTCCTTCCTTCTTTAAGACCCCTTCTAACTTGTCTAACTGTCAGCTTGGTTGAGAATAACTGTTAGTTCTTTAAAATCCAGAGTCTGGTGTGAATAACACCTCAACTCTTGCTTTTTAAAAATCTGATATATCTTTTTCATGTCTTATCACTTTAGGTTGTTTTTAGAATCACCGATACCGGAGATAAACTTCCTTTGAAAACTTAATTTCTTTTTAATTGTGTAACAAGAAAGAAAAAAAAATAAGTGGACTATAAATGTTCAGAGATGACTAAACCAGTAGTAAAACATACAGTAGTGAGGTAAAGAAAACAAAAGATTATTAGTATATTGCAGAGATCTATAATAAAACACTATGCATTTAATTTAGAATAATCCCTTCAGTATATTTTCATTACATTACATTGAAGCTCAGTGTACAATGGGAAATATGATGTGGGAAGTCATTGAAAAAAAATAAAAAGAAGCAAAATATTTTATTTGACTTTCAAAAATTTAAATTTTATATGATTGATGTTACTCAGTAATGTTCTTGTAAAACTATAAAGTTAATTGATTTTAAAAATCTGTGATTTTATTCTGAAGTATTAATATTATTACTTCAACATATATCTCTATGAAATGATACCAACCAATGATAATACCACTGATAATACTGCACAGATGCAGTACTTTTATATACATTTATGTACAGTACATTTCTATTCAGAAAAATGCTCAGTCCCTGTGACTGTAGCACCCAACATATACCATTCTAGCCTATAATTATAGAATATAAGATACTAGACTACAACAATAAAAAAAAAAGAAAACTTCTAGAACCTTCACAAAACTGCTTAATCAAATCTCTTTTTCAGAGTTGTGGGGCCCGGGAGATAGCATGGAGGTAAGGTGTTTGCCTTTCATGCAAAAGGTCATCGGTTCGAATCCCAGTGCCCCATATGGTCTCCCGTGCCTGCCAGGAGCAATTTCTGAGCATGGAGCCAGGAGTAACCCCTGAGCACTGCCGGGTGTGACCCCCCCAAAAAAAATCTCTTTTTCAATTTGTCATTTCTGATGAAAAATAGACATAGATATGGAAAAGTAAAATAATGGATGGGAAACTTCCTAGCATTGGACAAATCTCCAAAATTTATACATAGTCTCCCAAGAGCATGAGGAGTGATCCCTGCGCACATAGTCAGTGCTCAGAGCACTGTAGGATATGGCCCCAAATTCAACCAAAGGAAAATAGAAAATGAAAAAAAAAATAGACACAGGATTTCCTTTTTGACTTGTTGAAAATCTCCACCTAGAAATGCTACAAGTTTTATTTTAATAAAAGCTTTATTATTTCTCTTTAATATTTGCTTGCTTTTATTTAATATGTGTATATTTCCCATGTACCTTTCCACACTATTCTCAGAAGGTGTTCTTAAGCTGGACAGCTAGGAGCTTTATACCCTGAAAGGGGAAACCTTTCTCTTTAAGGTGCAAAACTGGCCAGACCAGATGTATTCTACATTCAGTCCAGAGGATTTATGGGCAGATGCCTCAGAATTCTTCCCCTGGTTCACACACTCTTGTTTTTTTTTTTTGGTCTTGTGAAAATTTGAGACGGAAGATTTCACGCCATCTTAAATGTAAAATCTTTATCAAGTTCTTTAGTGCCATCATCACTCAGAAAAGTGAGTCTCAAAGATTTATACAAGTAGGAAGAAATCAAGATTTATACAAAGTGTGTTTTTCTTTATCCCCTTAAATACCTAGCCTAGATTCTAATCACTTACCCCCCCACCCTTATCTTTCATGGACAAAGGCAAGATTTTTTAAAGACTCCCTATTTGGATGAAATAGCCTGACACTGTGTTGATCGCAGATACTGCTCTGAGTAATTACTATGTATGAGATGTTGAAACCAGTTAGGCAAATTCTCCAAAACTCTTCTTATTTAAGGATATACATTTTATCTCTTTAATCTTTGAGGATGTCTTAGAGAACAAGATTTTAAAATTCAGGTTAAGACATGAAAGCTATTTGGGTTAATAATAAAATAACTTCTACATCCCAGCTGTAATATAGATAGCGCTTTGATTTTGGAATTTTCCATTAGAACTTCATTGCATTGGTGTGATAGCTATGTATTTTGGTAAATCTTAATTTTCTGGAGTCTCAGTGTTCATTCTCTCAGTAAGAAAAGTTTGGGTGACAGAAGCATCCCCCCTTATAATCTTTTGCCCCTTTATCTTCCCATCATTTTTTTTTTTTGAGTCATACCCAGCAGCGCTCAGGGGTTACTTCTGGCTTTATGCTCAGAAATCGCTCCTGGCAAGCTTGGGGGATCATATGGGATGCTGGGATTCGAACCACTGACCTTCTGCTTGCAAGGCAAACGCCTTACCTCCATGCTATCTCTCCGGTCCTATCTTCCCATCATTTTTTTTTTAATTTGCATGTAGTGTTTGACTGGGTGAGTGTATACTAAAATAGTATATCATGCATAGATATCATGCTATATAGAACTTAACTTCCAAGGGATTTTATTTTAGCAGATGCAAAGTTCCTAAGGTAGAATTCTGCTGTCTGTTGGATTAGCAAGGGACTGAGTGATAGGAAGAAGAGTCAGCAAAATAATCAGAATCAAGTAAAGCCTTGTGGACTGTTAGAAGATTTGTGACTTCTGCTCTCGTCAATCTAAGAAGCCCTGCGATGTTCTCAACAAAGGAGTTATTGTCCAACACGGAGCACGTCTCGGAAGAATAAAATCGAAAAGACATGGTAGTGATTTGTGGCAGAGATGGATGTCCTAGAAAGAGGCTGGGTTCTGATCGAAGTTTTACAGGAAAACTATGCTTATCAAGATATCAACTAAATCTGAAGATCTTCATTTTTACCCTCCAGACCCACCCTTCTTTATCTGGTGCCTGCTTCTTCACAGCCCCTATCCTCTCCGCCTCCTTTTCACTGGCTGTTTCCTCAGTCCAAAATATTCCCTCTTGATTATTTCTTCTTGTGATTCATTCCTCTTCAAATCCTACTCACAATCACACTTGGTGCTTTCTCTCTTCCAGACTCAGTCACTTTTTCCATTATCCAGTTTCATCTTCTTCGTAGGACTTCTTAATTCCTAAAATTGCTTATTGATTAATTTACTTGCTTTTTAACTTCCCCTTGCCTCCCACCTTTGCCCATCTCAACTTCAGAGGAGAAAGAATTGTATCTGGTAGTTTCAAGGCATAATTTTAACTGCTAAAGCTACAGCCTCAGGAAAGTGTAGGTAGTACTATATATTAAGGAACAACTTTTTTGAGACAAGGGAGAAAGCTCACTGGGCTACAAGATTTGATCCCTGGTCGTTCTTGAGCATAGCTGGGCATTGCTCTGGTGGCCCTGGCATGCTTTGGGAGGTTTCAGCAAAATGAAAAGCAAAACAAATCTAGCAAAATAATAGAAACCAGCACTGCTGTATTATCCCTTCCCTTTTCTCCATGGGATTCTTGAACCTCTAAGAAGGAAAACTTTCAATTAATTTATTAAAGGTTTTAAAGAAACAATTCCCTACCCTACCTTCACCCCATCCTCCTGCCAAATAGCCAACAAACTACTTTTTGAATAAAATATGTGACTCAAATGAATTAGTTACTTCCAAATACAAACATTCATCCCATTGCCTCCTGCTGTGAGGTTGAGTTAGTGATGCAATTCCCAAAATAATCTTTTTCAAGGTCTGTTTTTTTTTCAGAGCATAGCTCTTACATTAACAACCATTACATCTACATATCAAGACAGATTGTTCCAATTAGTCAACGAGGTCCAGGTTTTTGAGAGCTGTTAATATGTACATGAGCAATTATTGTAGCAGAGTTAAAAGCCTCGCCTTGGGGAATTTTAGATTGGGATTATCAACTTCATTCATGAGCTAAGGCAGAAACCAGGAGAATTATGTGCAGATTTTTTTTTTTTTTTTGCTCATTCATTCACCAGAATATTCTCCAGTATCCATATAGAAAGGATTCTGATATTGTCAGTTTCCTCTTCTCTCTCTTATCCTCACCCCATACCAGACCAGTTCTTCACAGAATATTTCTGTGAGAAGCATTTTGGATTTTTTTTTTCTTTTGGTTTTTGGTCACACCCAGCAGCACTCAGGGATTACTCCTGGCTGCTCAGTAATCCCTCCTGACAGGCTTGGGGTACCATATAGAATGCCAGGATTTGAACCACTGTCCTTCTGCATGCAAGGCAAACTCCCTACCTCCATGCTATCTCTTCAGTCCTGCATTTTGGATTTTCATGGTGAACAAGAAAATACTCGACCATTCTAGAACTATTCTAGAACCATTCATTCTAGAACTAAAGAATGAACCATAAACAGAATGTGTATATACCAAACTCATATTAATAGTTTAACTTTTTCTTTCTTTTTTTTTTTTTTTTGGGTCACACCCGGCAATGCTCAGGGGTTACTCCTGGCTCCATGCTCAGAAATTGCTCCTGGCAGGCACGGGGGACCATATGGGGCACCGGGATTCGAACCGATGACCTTTTGCATGAAAGGCAAATGCTTTACCTCCATGCTATCTCCCGGGCCCCAATAGTTTAACTTTTTCTAACTAAATTCAAGAAAATTTCACAAATTAAGGACTAGCTGGTAAATTAAAGTGTTCAATTGATCAGATTTCTTCAAGGCATGCTCAAATAAAATGCTCTTTTGTTATTGAAACAGTGGTTACTGCTAACAGAGCCTGGGAGGGGACTTTTACTCTAGGAGGAGTTAAAAGAACCCCCAGGCCTTGCAATAGTTAGTAACTGCTCTACCACTTGGGCTATCTCTGTGGCCCCTGCTATGTATTTTTTAGTTTAAACATTATGCCTCCTAATGCTTAGATGCTTCTTTTCCTTTCAGTTTATATGTATTCTGCAATGAAAGGTTAGAACTTAGATTTAGAATAAATTGGTATAGTGTTTTCTAGACTCTTGGCTATAATGTTCCTCTCTAGTAGGCCAGTCTTTGAATGATATGGGATACTACATTCTTCTCACTTTTGCGTACAAATTCATCCATTTGAGTTAGTTTCTAGTATTCTTGTTTGTATCAATACCATGAAGAGGGAAAAGGAACCAGTGATAAGAAATACAACTTCTCTGAAAGAAGAAACACCCAGATTGGAAATGCAACAGTATGGGGTAGGTAGACAGAGGAAGCTTCCTGGTTTTATTGCTTTTATTTATTTATTTATTTATTTATTTATTTATTTAATTGCTTTATTGGTTTTATTGCAGTGCTGGTATTATTGCTGCAGGTCATACAGGATCTACATCTAGCAAGTAAGATTTTATAACAACTCTCATATATAACTTGCATAATAATGTTTGTTATTTTGTCATATTATCAAACTCAAGGCATTATTAGATATGAGGAAGATGTGCTCTATCACTGGTTTGTTATTTGTTTTGTTTTTGTTATCTTTTGTTTTTTTAAATATACTTTTCATTGGACCTTTGCTTGTTTTGTTTTGTGGCCACATCCAGCGACTCTCAGGGTTTACTCCTGACTAGGCACTCAGAAATCACTCCTGGCTTGGGGGACCATATGGGATGCCAGGGGATCGAACCTCAGTCCTCCTGGGTCAGCCATATGCAAGGCAAATGCCCTACCGCTGCACCATTGCTCTGGTCCCAGATTTTGGCATTTTTTAAGGGATTCTTGTGGAAGAAAGAATTAGCTAGATTTTCGACGATTCCAAATAGAATGTGGACCCCTTGTGGATGAGGGTAGTGGAAAAAAAAACTGGTCACCTTTTAAACATTTCATCATGGCAAGCAGTTCATCATTTTTTCTTTTTTCTGTAAAAATTTTGTTGACTTAGCATTACATAATAACTTTTTGATATTTTGAGTATTACTAATTATAGCAGACATTTGTAGGTAGTATATTAAATTCACCTCTAAAAGCCCTTTCTGCCCTTCAGTATACTATTGAGCCTCTTTCTAGAACCCCTTCCTTTTATTTTATTTTATTTTATAGTCTAAAATATATTATTGTTGTATTTAGTTCTTTCATTTGTTTATCTACCCCAAGAGTGAAACCATATGGTATTTAGCTTATTTCACTAAACATAATCCATCCAGCCATTCTGTTGCTAATGGCAGGATTTCCTCTTTTTTTATAGCTAAGTGGAATGCCATTATGTACATATACTCCATCTTTTTATTTATCTAATATTGTTTCCATCTCATGGCAATTGTAAATAGCACTGCACTGACCACAGAGGTGTATAGCACTCTTTGAGTTAATATTTTTCTCCTGTAGAGTATTTCCCGAAACACAGGTAACTAGATCATCAGGAAATTCTTTTTGTAGATTGTTAAGGAATATTTGTATGAATTTTTATAATAGCAGCACAAGTCACGAATCAGGCCTCACTGTCACAAAGATCCTCTTCTCTCCACATCCTCTTCCACACTTTCTTCTTGTCTTTTGGATAATAGCTACTACCACAGGTATGAGGTGATAAGTAATTTTGTTTTGATTTACATTTAAAGCCATTTTTGGGGGGGTCAAACCGGAGGTTACTCCTGACTCTATGCTCAGAAATCACTCTTGGCAGGCTCAGGGGACTACATGTGATGCCAAGATTCAAACCACCATCCTTCTGCATGCAAGGCAAACACCTTACCTCCATGCCATCTCTCTGGTCCCCATTTCAAAACTTTGAAAACCTTTATGTAAACACTTTCACAAAGTTGTTCATAATAGAGTTGTTTTGGGGATTTATTGCTTCAACATCAGTCTCACCACCAGTATGTTTGTTTGTTTGTTCCACCCTCAGCTATCCTCTTAGCAGATAGAGTAATTTATTTTCTCAACAAAATGGCTGATGGAATTATCAAAAAATACTCCAGTTTGAGGGCCCGATCAGTAGCACAACTGCTGATAAAGGGTTCAATCTCCAGCATCCCATATGGTCCCCCAAGTTGCCAGGAGTGATTTCTGAGCCCAGAGCTTGGAGTAACTCCTGAGTGCTGCCGGGTGTGACCCAAAACAAACAAACAAACAAACAATAAAAAAATGAAAAAAATTACTCCATTGAAAGTAAGTTAGTGAAGTGTTATATTTCACAATAGGATCATTAAAGTCTGTCTGAGAGTTTACTGAGCTGTTGGTTGCTAGTTCAGCCTTCTGTGTCTGTGTTATTTTCGTTAGTTGAGCTTAATGACTTCTGTGCTACTTTCGCATCTAAGTTGGTGTGCACCTAATGAGTTGTCAGAGTTGTGGAATTTGGAGGTGTCAAACCCACGACCACACTTTTCAGGATCTGTAGAAATGGGCTGATAAGTTTCAGTGGCTTGGCTTGGCTTGCATCTTTGAAAAACCTTTAGATATGAAACTATAAAACTTGGATGTTGTTTACATGATTTGGACTGTACATGTGGATTTGTCTCATGGGATTTCTGAAAATAAAGAAAGATTGAGGGAGGCTGTCTGCCTAGCCCTCTTTGAGAAAAATTCACAACTCCAAAACCATTTTCCTTTAAGTTTTGTGGATTTGGCTTCTCCGCAGATACCAGTTGGGCCATTTGCATGTTTGGGTCATTTGTAGTGAACTTCGGCTGGGTCATTTGCATGATTTGCATGGCAGTGGTTGGGGCTTTGGCAGGGCAAGAATTCAGTTCACCACCTCTCAAGGGTGCCCCCAGGGTTTTCAGGCCAAAGACCAGTGTATCCATGATTTTTCATGGCTTGGACTGCATATGTCCAGAGATAAGTGGTGAACCTATGAAGCTGGGCTATTACTTACATGGCAACAACTATGGGATGTGGGTGTGGTTTTCTTTTCAATGAGAGATGATGAACATCTTTTCCTGTCTTTTTTTTTTTTTTTTTTGAGAAGTGTATATTTAGGGTCATCTGCCCCTTTGTTACCTAGTTTTGTTTCTTGTTGAATTTCATTATGCATGTTTTTGTTTGTTTTGGGGTCACATCCAGCAATGCTCAGGGGTTACTCCTGGTTATAAGCTCAGAAATCACTCCTGGCAGGCTCAGGGGACCAGATGGGATGCCAGAATTTGAACCACCGTCCTTCTGCATTCAAGGCAAATGCTCTATCTCTGGCCCCTCGTTATGCATTTTTAATATATTTTGTTTCATAACCTCTTGTCAGATAAGTTATTCTCAAATATCTTCACATTCAGTGGGATGTTCTTTCATTTTGACTATAGTTTCTTTTCCAGAGACTTTTTAATAATCTTATTTTTTGTCTAAATTCTAAATTTTATTTTCATTGAAGAGGAAAATTTTAAAAATCAAATTTCTTCTGTCCTAAAGATCTTTTAAATCAAGTTCTAAGAGATAAAAAAATCCCTTTATAATTCTACTATTATAAATAATTGTTAGGATATGAGTAATAGTTTGCTTATTTCTTTTTGCCTTTGGGTCACACTTGGCAGTGCTCAGAACTTACTCCTGGCTCTGCACCCAGGAGCAACTCCTGGCAATGTTCATGGGACCATATGGGATGTGGGGGATTGTACCTGGATTGGCCTCATGTTAGGCAAACACCTTACCCATCGTACTATTGCTCCAGGCCCTAAAGGTAATAGTTTTTTTTAAAAAATCATGACATATACCCTACAGATCTATTCAGATATGCCATAGATTTTTTTCTGTGCATTCTTGGAAGTATAAAGTTGCTAGAGTACTAGGGAATATCAATATAGGCATGGGAGGTGAGTGGGAGTAGACCATGAGATGTTTAGTCAGTGATTCTGGTCAGGAATTGATTATTATTATTATTTTTTAAGAAAAGCAACATTATAGGGTGGGAGAAGTAGCACAGCAGTATGGCCATTGCTATGCAAATGGCAGACCCAAGACAGAAAAGCAGCATTATAACAATACAAAATATTATGCCACTTAATCACCAATTAACTAAAATGCTTTTCATATAAGTATCAATTACTAACCAGTATATTAACCAAAAAAAAAAGAAAATCATTATGGAGATAGCACAATGGCGTTTGCCTTGCAAGCAGCCGATCCAGGACCAAAAGTGGTTAGTTCGAATCCCGGTGTCCCATATGGTCCCCCGTGCCTGCCAGGAGCTATTTCTGAGCAGAGAGTCAGGAGTATTCCCCTAAGCACTGCTGGGTGTGGCCCAAAAACCAAAAAAAAAAAAAAAAAAAAAAAAAAAAAAAAAAAAAAAAAAAAAAAAAAAAAAAAAAAAAAAAAAAAAAAAAAAAAAAAAAAAAAAAAAAAAAAAAAGAAAAGAAAAGAAAATCATTATGATAGATAACATAGTATAAACTAAAGTTATTCTTATGAGTTGGATAGGGGAAGGGTTGGATATATCCCATGATGTTCAGGGCATAATACTGGCTCTGTTTTCAGAGATCATTCCTGGTGGTGTTTGAGGAACCATAAACCCTGCTTAGGATCAAACCTGGTTGGACACTTGCAAGGCAAGATCTCCAGCTCGGAAGATAATTTGGAAGGGTCTAGTCATTGAGTTTAGATACCATTTTCTGGGGGCCGGGCGGTGGCGCTGGAGGTAAGGTGCCTGACTTGCCTGGTGCTAACCTAGGATGGACCGCGGTTTGATCCCTCGGTTCCCCATATGGTCCCCAGTGCCTGCTAGGAGCGACTTCTGAGCAAATAGCCAGGAGTAACCCCTGAGCATCACCGGGTGTGGCCCAAAAACCAAAAAAAATAAATAAATAAATAAAATAAAAATAAAAAAAAATAATAATAATAGATACCATTTTCTGCTGATTTTTTTTCTTTCCAGTGTTTGACTACAAATAGTGAGAGATATAAATATGGTCAAAGGGAGCATGTTCATAGTCTACTTTATCGCTTCACATATTACTGAACATTTTCCCTATTTTGAAATGATACCTGTGTCTTTAAGAAATCTATTTTTTTCTTTCTGCTTTTTGCAAAATTTTTGTAATTTACATGAAGAACAATGAGTCTAATTTAATGTTATTTCTGAGACCTTATTTTTCTAAGCAGAAAAAACTACAAAGGCAACATCTGAAAGCATGGGGTAGTAATTTTTTTCTCAAATTTGGATAGTTTCTTAGTCTTTTGATTATACAAGTAATATGTTCATTATAAACGAATTCAAACAGTATCCGAGAAGAAAGTATTTTTCTTTCTTATAAACGTATTACTCTATTTGGAAATGCTAATATGCTGTACAGTGTATAGGCTCATCTCTGCTTCCTAGATTATCAAAGCCTTTCATGGTAAGTTATTCTCTGCAGCATGATGATGATAGACAAGCAGACAGACCGACTGACTGACAGTTTAGTTTTGAGCCATATATAGATATATAGCTTTGATCAGGGCTTAATTCTTTTGCTTGTTTGCTCTTTGGGGCCCACCCCCAACAGTTCTCAGGGGTTACTCCTGGCTCTGAGCTCAGGAATTACTCCTGGGAGACTTGAGGGACCATTTGGGATGCCAAGGATCAAACTCTGGTCAGCTACATGCCCTATGTACTTTGGTTTTAGCTGAGGCCTTAATTCTTGAACTTGTGCTCAGATATCATCCCAGGTGATACTTAGGGGACCATATATGTTGCTGGAGAAAAGACCCTGGGTTAACCGCATACAAGATAAGCACTCTGCATGTTTTCCTGTATCTCTGGCCCCTGTATAATGATAGTTAAATATTGTATAAGCCTAAGGTTACTAAAAGTCAAATGTTATCACTGTTACTTGTTAATTATGCAACTCTGGGTTTGTTTAACCCATTACTTTATAAACTTTTATTTTCTACTAATGTCACGTTATTACTTCACTTTACATTATTATTTTACTTACTTCACATTGTTATCACTTTCAAAGGAACTATAGATCTAAACTGCATTAAACAGCCTAGTTTAGCTGATAAATTTTTGCTTCTCTATGTTATGTGAATATGATATAATGTTGCTGATAGACATTTGATTCTTAAATTTTTCATTGAAAACAACAGAACTATAGAGTACACATTTGTTATTAACTTTGGTTATTTATGAGCCTGGCAGTTGACATAATGTTGAAATGGAGGAATTGTTTAAAATGCTATTTGAATTCTTGGCATTTGGGAATAAAAACGAACACTAGAACATTTGGCTTTATAGAAACAAACCATAGACTTTATTAGAAAAAGCAAAAAAAAAAACTCTATATGTATATTTCATGTATATTATATCAACTGTCTTGGTCATTATAACTTACTAGTTATGTGGGACTAGTAATTGCTTAGGATTTCGTATTTAAGATGTGGTTCTTTTTGTTACAGTTTTCTGTGCCTTCCTTTATTTTCATAAATTAAGAATCTTCTGGATGCTAAGTGAAATGAATTAGCTTGACATTAAATTATAAAAGCATTTGGGTGTTTGATCTATATCCTGATGTTGAAACATTATTAAAAACATTATTAAAAATGTTTTCTTGGGGCCCAGGAGATAGCATGGAGGTAAGGCGTTTGCCTTTCATGCAAAAGGTCATCGGTTCAAATTCCGGTGCCCCTTATGGTCCCCCGTGCCTGCCAAGAGCAATTTTTGAGCATGGAGCCAGGAGTAACCTCTGAGCACTGCCGGGTGTGACCCAAAAACAAAAAAAAAAAAATGTTTTCTATCAGTCAGGATGCATGTTCCTAATACAAGGTTAATATATGTTCTAATATTGCATGAGAAGTTTTGTAAATGCTTGAGGCTGGAGGGATAGCACAATGGTAGAGGGCTTTTGCCTTGCACATGGCCAACCTTGGATGCACCCTGGTTTGATTCCTAATCCCTCAAGCCTGCCATGAGTAATATCTGAGCACCAACAGGTGTGACCATCTTCCCTCCCAAAAAAACTCTGCTTATTTATGACTACTCTTATACTGGAGAAATAACTCAAAGGGCTTTCTGCATGTTTTGTATACTGGATGCCTGAGTTTGATTCCTGGCAATGCATGGTCCCAGAAGTTCTGGGAGTAACCTTTTAAAAAGAGTAGGATTAACCTTTATCAATAAATAAGATCCAGACCAAAAAGAAAAAGGCTTAAAGTCTTTCTAATCATCTCTTCCTCTATTCCTATTCCCAAATGAATAGTGATTATGGGAACCGAATAGAGAGCACAGTGGTAGGGCATTTGCCTTGCATGCAGCCAATTCAGGACAGATGGTGGTTTGAACCCTGGCATCCCATATGGTCCTCCATGCCTGTCAGGAGCGATTTCTGAGCGCAAAGTCAGGAGTAACCCCTGAGCATTGCCAGGTGTGACCCTAAAAACAAATAAACAAAAATTAAAAAAAAAAAACAAAAGAATAGAGTATCTATAGCAAAAGTAAATTTTTTCTATAGGGCTAATTTGTCTTTTACTTCCTATTGTATGGAAAATAAATTTTTTAACATATCCTCATTATGGGCCCAGAGAGGCATTTGCCTTGCAAGCAGCCTATCCAGAACCAAAGGTGGATGGTTTGAATCCCGGTACCCCATAGGTCCCCTGTGCCTGCCAGGAGCTATTTCTGAGAGACAGCCAGAAGTAACCCCTGAGCACTGCCGGGTGTGGCCAAAAAAAAAAGAAACAAACAACAACAACAACAACAACAAAAAACCCAAAAGCATATCCTCATTATTAATCTGATGAGTTTTCAAGGATTCTGAAAACTACAATGAAGTTTGCAATGAATATTCTGTTTGTACCCCAGGATCAAGAGTTATTTATTTGCTGCCTCAATTTTTCTATCCTCAGTGCCAAGTTCAGATAACCCCAAAACTGAATCTACTGCTCTTTTATCTTAGCTAATTTTTGACATATAAGGAGTTTCAGTTCAGGTTCATAAGAAGTAGCTCACCAAAATGTTTCTAAGTTTTAGATAAATCTAGCTCCTGTGCCATTTTTGACTCACAGCAGTCAGCATTGATGGGCATTTTGTTTTTGACATACTGATGGACAGTCACAATACTTGTTAACGTTTGTTGAGTCAAGAGAGGGCGGAAAGTTCATCAGGTCTTACCCAACAGGCTTTGTTCAATATAAGTAGATTATGATGTCAAGGAAAGAAAAGGAGATCAGATCTGACAGGGAGCTGCAATTTGAATGGGACCTTCAATTTCTTTGACATGTCTAATGTTCATATGAATGGGGACAGATTCCTGGGTTTCAGTGATAGGTGGAAAAATTGACTCCAGACTTGATAGAGTATGGGGTGGATTAGTCAATCGATTCGATAAAAGTTGGCATGATGTACCTTTTAGGTTTGAAATTTACCTAGCTACAGTTTATGACAGCAAACATTATAGGTCTTAGAGTTTCAGAGGTATTTTGTATATAAGCTGTAAAGGCTTTTCCTTAGAACTATTTCTTTTCTAAAATAAAAATCTACTGTGCTTAATAAAATGGGTGGTAGTTTTTCCCAGTGGCCTATTGTTTTATTTTTCTTGGCTATTATTTTTTTAATGCTCTGTAACCCTATTCTACATTTATTAAAATAACATGATCACTAAATTTAAAACAAAATGAACTCATTACTTAGGAAGATGCTTCCTTAATTAATTAAATACATCCTCAGAAGACTGCAGTTTAATTCTTATTGCTACATATGTTGTGATTAAATTACCTATTAATGGTTTAAGAAACTAAACCAAAAAAAACAGCTGATGATGGACGTGCTCAGCAAAACACTTTGCATGTGTAAGACTCTGCCCTGAACTGAATCTCCACCCATGCAAACAACAGTGAGAACAAGAAGCCTTTATGTCATACTTATTACACATCCCTCTATTAAATTTAGATGGAAATAGATATCAATTACTTGCAGAGAGATGGCTAAAAGAGAGAAATACATGCATTGCATACTGAAGACCAGAATTCTGTTCCTAAAACCACGTAGTCTCCCAAGCTCTGTGAGAAACAACCTCAGGACAAAAATTGTGTCAGTGTGGTTTGTGAACAAAAATAAAAGGAAAACAGAACATAGATATTGGCCTGGGGCATAGTTTAAAGGGCTTGTGTACATGCTTTGCCTGGGTTTGAGCCTGTACCCAGCTCTGCATGGTCTCTGAGCACCACACAAACAACTAAAAACATAGCCCTGGAGCATTTCTGTGTGTGGGCCCAGCCCTTCCCACCACATCATCCCTCTCTCCTTCCTACCCCCAAACATAGATGTTCTAGTTTATTTCTTCATAGTTCTGATGAAATTATGAGAAAAATCAACTTTCCGTTACTCTTTTTCTCCTCCCTTCCATCAGTCCTACCTTCCTCTCTCTGGTCTTTCCATTTTTTCTTTTTTTTTCTTTCCTCCCCTACCTCTTTCCCCCTCTTCTTCTTTCCCTTCCTTCCCCTCCCTTCCTCTTTCTTCCCCTTTCTTCCCCTCCTCTCCCTCCCTTCACTTACTCTCCCATCCCTTTACCTTCTCTCCCCTCCACCTTTCTCTCCTCTCCTCTCCCCTCCCTTCATCTTCCCTCCTCTCCCCTCCATTCACCTCCCAATTGTGCTGAGTGAAATAAGTCATAGAGAGATAAGCACAGGATATTCTCACTTATCTGTGGGACTTAATAAAACTAAAAGACAGCATAGTAATAATA
>PVKC010003591.1:0-38492 GCA_004027635.1 Crocidura indochinensis | reverse complement strand
AACCCAAAAAGCCCCAAACCTTACACAGACCTCTGTTTTATCCACTAGAATCAGGTACCACCCTAGGGTAGGGGCAGAATGCCAGGTCACACCCTAGAGTAGGGTCCAATCACTGATCAGGGTAGGATCAAGGTAGGTCCCGAAATGTGTATACATTCCAAGTCGTGATAAGATTAGAAATGTTTACATATGCAACAGAACTTCACTGCAAAGAAATCATTGGGGTGCAAAAACAAGTTCTAAAAATGAAGGTGGGATGGTTTATGTGAGAAGCATGCTTATCCAAAACAGACTTTTTCAATGTTTCAGAGATGCCTAAAGTAGTAGTGATTTGGAAAGGTTTACCATGGTTCTATAGTCTAGGTTTTTCATTTGGGGAGCCTAATGACTTAGAAAATCAGCAACAGGGGCCAGAATGATGGCACAATGGGTGCCAACGTTTGCCTTTCACGCTGCCAACCTGGGTTCAATTTCCATCACACCATATGGTTCCCTGAGCCTGCCAGAAGTGATTTCTGAGCTCAGAGCCAGGAATAATGCCTGAGTACCACCAGGTGTGGGAAGAAACAAAACAACAACAAAAAGAAATGTCACCAACATCCCCCTCTGACAGTGGCTAAATCTAGAGTCTTGTTTTTGCTTCAAGCATGACATTATCTATTCTGTCTATTTGTATCTTGTAGTGATTTTTTTCTTTTAAAGTGTTCCACTGGGGAAAAATTCAGCCACCCACAGCTATGAAACTGGTCCCAGAATGTGTATTTGTGTGTGCACACATGTGTGTTTTCTACATTTCTTTCACTCAGTAGAATATACTACTGCTTATATCTCATCAAAAAAAAAAAATAAGAACTCTTATTTTGTTCAAAAGAAGGTTTGGGGTGCAATACTTAAAAGTACTGTTGGGGATCTTTCTGTTTGTAATGTATTTTGACCCAGTGAGCTTTTTATCTCTGCCTCAATAACCTTAGCCTTATCACTCAGCTGGAGCAGCTGCCTTCCCTCAGGTGCCATTCTGACAGACTCTACAGACAGCCTTCTCCCTTCCTATCACACACTTATCTAGACTTCCTTGGTGTGAGGAAGCTCTCTTGGGCTATTTACTTTCACAGCAGAGGAAAAGTCTTTGCTTCAAAGATTGAGCTGCCATTTCCTGCAGTCAGACCCACACAGGCAGGAAAACATATTAAAGCTGGGGAATCAGATTTCTTCATGCCCCACATTAAATGGTGGCACACACAGTGCTTTTCAAATGACGCACAGCCCCATATAGTTCATTACAATATCTACACATTAATACCGTTGAAAGTGAATTGAGAAGTGAGAGATAGACTTAAAGCACAACTTCATGACTAGGCATGGATTTGACTAGTTTAGACCAGTTTGTTCTAGTTGCACAGGACCACAGCAATAAACAGGCCATTCATAAAGCACAGAGCATGTGTTCATTATGGCAGAATATTTTGCTTAGAATCTTTCAAATTTTGCCATGAAGAATTTGGGCATAAATCCACTTCAAACCCTTGCACTGTCTCAGAGGTGGCCAGCCTACAGACTCATGCCAAAAATGCTGTGTGGGTTAATTTTAAGAGCTGTTCTCCTCCACCACATTTATGATTTTTATCCACTAGCACCTACAAAACCGTAACTACAAAATTCCATCATGCACCGGTCTGATCTACACTTTCACAAGAAGCAATATAATAGAACTTCTTTCTTTTTTACTGAGTCCAATCTAGATCATTACTTAGACATAAGAACATATTCTTCCAATGCACATTCTCACATAACACAAAATGATATTGGATTCTTAACATTCTCCTTTTATAAGGTCACCAATCCCAGAAATAAGATCTGAATTTTTTTGCAATCCAGTGTCTCGACACTATATGAGGTCAAGGAAAGGAGTATTCATGGACAAATGAATGTTATAAAATAATAATGGATAGCTCTAACATTTATTGCCCTGCTATCTGCCAGCTCTATAGGAAGAACAAGTAGTTTTTTCTAATTTAAAATATTTGGGGAGTGGGGAACATAGCCAGTGGCCCTCAGGGGTTACTCCAGATTCTATACTGAGAAATCACTCAGGGGACCACATGGGATTTAGGGGATCAAACCCATGTTGGCCATTTGCAAGGCAAACAACCTATCTACAGACTGTGCTTCTGTTCTGGCCCCTCATTTAATTCTTATAGGCAGTCTATATACTGACAATAACCTTACTCCAAGTTTCATAGTAGGAAAATTAAGGCCAGCAATTGCATGTATCCTGCTAGATATTGGGACCAGTTTGTATATGCCAACACATAACTCACATTCTCAACCACTATTTATATGACAATCTCCCATTCATGTATCTAAATGTTGCTTCCAAGTCTACTATTTATTTAAACATTGCTGCTGCTGGTGGTGATGCAGTAGAAATATATCACTTTTTCTTTTTTTATTTCAATGTTTATTTTTAAAATCAGTTTGCCGTTGAAGTTGTATGATGTTTTCAATAATTCTAGCTTTCCTGTAACTAGAATTCATAGAATTCAGCAGGGCTTAGATTTAGGGCTTACTTCTAAGCAGAGGAATGATTTTGAATTAAAATGTAACATACAGAGGCATTTAGGTTTTCTATTCACTAAAACTGAAGACTTGAAACACTTAAACAATTCTTCATTTTAAACAAAATGCTGAGCACAGAGAAAAGAGATTAAACTAAACACATTGGCTGTGACTTCTGACACTCAGCCCCAAGTGGGCCTGCAGCAGTCAGATATGTCAGCAGTGTCAAAGGGCAAGCTGTTAATGTCAGATACCTAGGAGGACATCTCCCCATGCAGTGAAACAAGACATGCCTGTTCTCAGGGTCTATGCTAACTAATTCCTTCCTATCCCTCATGGGGTTGATCTACAGATTTCCTCCTTATCATTCAAAGGTCTAGAAATACACAATGACTGTACCCTGTCAGGAACTGTTTTTCCAGCTTGAACCCAGTATTCCAAGGCGTTGTTCTATGCTGTTTGATTTCCTATTTTTCTTATCATAATTAAAGGAGTTCTATTTAAAAAGAACATAACACACTTCAAACCTCCACTCCATTCCTTTCTGATAATAGAACCTCAATTTTATTCAGGGTTTCAGTTTTAAGAAAAATTCCTCAGTTTTTAGTCCATCTTCATTGTCTGCTATTTTAAATCATTTTTGCCAATGACAACTTAAAGGTGGAGATTATGAGGATACTCTATTTCTTATTAATAACCTATAATGAATATTCTCAAAGATGGAGGTAAGCACAAATTACAGTGATCATAATGTAAAAAAGATTAAAATCTCTCTTACACACACACTTTCACCTCACACAGAGTTCTCTAAAGCATTCACACACATGCACACATACAGTAATCTGGAAACCTTGAAAAATAAATTTACTCTGCCAGGAAAATTGCTGCAAGAAGTCTATAAAAGCAGCATAGAGGTGGTATAGCATTAGAGGGTGAGTGGGAAATTTCTTTTTTTTTAATATAGAGAAGAGGAAATAGCATATGTAAAAGTCACCAAATGAAGAAATGTTTTTGTGAAAAATGAAAGCTACGGGAGCCAGGGGAATATACTTATGGGCAAATGGATATCCTATGAAGTTAAAAGGACAGACTGAAGTTAGATTTGAAAATTTTCTAAAAAGTCCCTGTTTAGGGACATGATCTTATCTAAGCAATAAAGAGTCAATGAAGACTTAGAGTGTCGTTCATAATAACACCCAAGAATAGTGACTCAGTACTAAGTAAAAAGAACCAGACTGAAAAGGCCAGCTTCCTGCCTTTAGCAGCTATACTGAAATTACTGATTCATCTCACCACTGTCTTATCTGATTCCCAGAGGAAGGTGGAGAGGAAGGAGAATTACACAGACCTCTTTTTTTATTTTAAGTCCATAGGCCAGGTTTATACCTATCAACTCTTTAATTTCTTTTTGGACAAAAGTTAGCAAGAGAAATATGCTCTTCATCTAAGGAGCAATCTCCATCTCACAAAAGAAATTCTACAACTGAGTTGATAAGCACTTTAAAAATTGGTAAGAAGGTTGCCACAAATATTGGGGCAATGCAGTCAGGGAAGAGAAAGAACCACTTTGACGATGGCACTTGGAAATATTCACTCTGGACAAGAACTGGGTGATAAAAGAAGATAAAGTGATATTCATAATATCTCTTCAGTAATAATATAGCAAAGCAGAGTGCCTAAATGGGGAAAAAAAGGAAAACAGAGAGAATGAAGAAAAAAGTTGCCCCTGATACAGGCACGGGAGAGAGCAGGGAGCAGTGCAGGAGAGAAACTGGGGACATTAGTGGTGGGAAATATGCATTGGTGAAGAGATGGGTGTTGGATATTGTATGACTGAATTGAATCATGAATATTTTTCTACCTCTATATCCCATGGTTATTCAGTTAAAGAATATTTTTATTTTAAATAGTGAGTAGACTACCTTGATATTAGGAGAAAATTAATAAAGGATTGTTAAACTACTAAAGTATAGATGTATGACCTGAATGAGAAGAGAATGAAAACAGAGGATATAGAGAGCAGAAAAGGGAATGTCTATAGTAAGTTATGAAGATCCTCTATGTTCTCCTCGAGTCTCTACCCTTTTTTTTTTTTTTAGACTTAAGTGTTTAACTTACTGGTCCTTGAAAATTATTCTCAATCTGTAGTCTCTAACTCATACCAGATAGAACAGAAAGTTCCAAACCTTCTACAATCTGGTGAATTGAGCTGGAAACCATTCTTATATTAGATAATCAATCAAAAACTTTCTTTTATTTACCTAACAAAAGACCGTATTATACTTCTCAATTCTTAATATTCCAAGTAGAAGGACATTCCACAGTAGAAGAACTGTGAGTCAGAAAACTTTGGGTGAGGTTCAAATATATAGAAGGTTATGTTGGTGCTTTGTTTGTCCAAATACATATTTTTTATTGAACGCAATATTGCATCCATACGTCAGAGAGACTGTTGCCGAGAGTAAGCACTCCAAATAATTCTCCTTTGCAATAAGTTATGATTTTAATGCTTTTCCTGGTCACTGTTTTTCTAGTGTCCTGGACCCTCTGCCCAGTATCACAGTGCCCTCCAGAGCCCAAAGCAGTACTTGTGGCTTAGACTTCAATTATGGTTGTGTTGGACAGATATGGTAATTTGTT
This sequence comes from Crocidura indochinensis, assembly GCA_004027635.1. Taxonomy (NCBI): domain Eukaryota; kingdom Metazoa; phylum Chordata; class Mammalia; order Eulipotyphla; family Soricidae; genus Crocidura; species Crocidura indochinensis. Next base: position 33,296 of record PVKC010003591.1, on the reverse strand, counting down.
GTAGACAATCATGTGCTGTCATCACCTGGGAAATAATATTCCATAGAGTCCTTCTAGCCAAAATATTATCAATGCTTTTATTTATTTGTACTGACTGATACAATGCTCCATGAATTATGAAGTCATAAAACCACTTGTTCATGGTATTTAGAGCACAGAGGGAAAAGCATAACCTTCATCCAGCTGTCTTATGAATCCCAAGATCTAAATTAAGCATGTACATTCATGTTTCATTGCTAATAAAATCTGGCTGCAAGTAAGTTTTTCTTGCTCTCCATGTGCATGAAAATAAAAATTTAGAACTTATTTTTATTTAAAGTATTTTTAACTTCTGTGTACCTTTTTCAAACTCTTTGTGTATATTTTTATGACCAGTATGCTTCCATTCATCATTAACTGAATTCTTTTGCCTTTACAAGCAGAAAAATATGTTCTTCAAACACCCAATATTAGAGAATTGTTAAAAGAAATAAAATAAAGAATGGGCAGGGCTCTTGGTTTGCATGTAACCAACCCAGGTTTGATCCCTGGAACCTTATAATCCCTGGACACAAAGCTTGAATTATGCCATAAACACCTTCAGATATCTCATTTATTATCATAAAAATTGACATTATGAATATATGAAGACTGTTACTCAGAGAAAACTTCTGTATAGAGAAAGAACTTAACAGCTCATATTCCTGTGTAACTGATACTTATTGCCACTATTTCTAAGACAAAGCTAGACTAGTTTGGTTCAAAATATTTTCATTTCTCTGCTCCTCTTTTGAAGCTCTTCTCTATGACTCTGAAATCTTTTCTCACATTTATTTTAAATCTGAAAACATCCTGCTCATTCTGAAAAGTTTTCTGCAAAGGTCACTGCATTAGCTCAGTCTTTAACAAATTTACTATAGACGGTATGCCTTATAAAGCAAACATTTGTTGTTCACAGTCCTAGAGGCTGTGAAGTCTGAGTTCAAGATGCTGGCAGATTCTCTGTCTGGCAAACATTCTTCTTAGTTTAAAGAATAATTTATTTCTTTAGATCTCATTTCTTTTTTATTTTATTCTCTTTTTTCATTTGTATAATTACTTTAATAAGCACAGTGGTTAAAATGGTTATGATTGAGTTTAGTTATAGAATGTACACCAGCCTTCACCAATGTACATTTTCCACCACAAATGTCCCATTTCCCTTGTGTAGTCATTTCTCACTTGGCAGATAACATAGAGGGTAGCAAAGCTCTGGCTAGTCATTTCTCATAAGGGCACAAATTTCAGCTATGTGAGCACCACTTTCATGATCTAATGACCTTTCCTGAAAATCCCCTAAGATAATCATACTAGGGCTTGGATTTCAATCTATGCCAATTCTAAGACTATACTTTCAACCCATTGAAAGTTAAGGAAGATTAGTTTATACTCATTTTTTCTCCAATTCTTTAACTATACTATTTATTTCATTAAGAATAGCTATTCCAAGATCAAAGTGGTGGCACAAGTGCCTTGCCCACGCTAGCCTAGGATGGACAGCTTTTGATCCCCCCGTGTCTCATATGGTCCCCAAACCAGGAGCAATTTCTGAGTGCATAGCCAGGAGTAACCCCTGAGTGTCACCGGGTGTGGCCCCAAAACAAAGAAAATGGGAATAGCTACTCCATTTTATAAGACTTGCCACCAACAAGAAAAAATATTTCTCTGATTTTTTTCATTAATAGCTATTCCATTTTTAAGAACTTGCCACCAACAAGAAAAAAATTCTCTTTACTTTAATTTTCACTCTCATATCAATATCTCAGCTCTCAATATTTCTTTATTACTTCCTTTCAAAATACTATTATTCCTTGTTCACATAAAGGCATTCTATTTCCTAGGCTGAAGAGGTCTGTCTTCACCAATCTAGATCTACCATCAGCAGTTTATTTGACTCCCAAAACACCTTAAATATAGCAGATGAAAATAACATTTTTGGATGATTTAATAAGTTAACCTTCCCCTATTGTACTATTGAACTTTGTACGTGAATGCTGCAGATATTAAACAAAACCCACTATTCTTTAAAAAAAAATTCCAAGATGTGTGCACACAAAGCTTTATGAATTTAAAGTAAATGGTCTAAAGTCTGTCATACCCAAATAGCGGAGAGCCAAAGTTTTTGAATAACTGGACATGATGGCAACAGCAAAATACACTCAAGAGACGACCAGTTCAATAACAGACTGTTTAAAGACCTTCCATATTTACCTTGTTTGAAAATATGAATTCTTTGGAATTTCTCTAACATTCAGTACCACTTTGAAAAGCTATTTGATAAATATTATACAATATCTATTTTCTTTCACACACTGTCTTATCATTAACAATTTATGTACAAGTGCTTAAAATTATTAAATATTTTGCAGTAAATAGTCTAATTTTTCATAAAAGAAAATCATTGTGTAGCTTCAGGAAAAAGATCTATTGACATACTACCTTTGGCTCAGAGTAAATTTAATTCTAAAGGTCACATTCTTTAAATATTTCCTACAAGCTAAATGCGGACTTGTATGAACCAAAGCAAACTAATGGACCCTCTGATGTGAGCAAAAATAATCTGTAAACTGAGATTTAACCAAAGGGTGTATGCAGTATATTCCTATAAATACAGAGTAGGGAATATGAACTGAAAAATGAAATAAACTCACTGTGACTGAAAAAAATCTTACATGAAGACTTACACAAAGACATTTTAGATGTTCTCAAATACTGAGCTACCTTTGCCTGGAGGGCTAGCCACAAGTATTTCTCATTTAGCCACAAAAATTTGTGTGTGCATATGTGCACAGGAGAGAGTGAATCAATTAGAAGATGAAGACAAGAAAGCATCTCATCAAAGTGAAAAAAATCTTGTTTCCCTCTCAATATAATAGCTAATATAAAAATTACAAAAATCTCCAAAAGTCTCCTTATTACTGCCCTTATTCATAAATGGCAATGAAGCATGACAGAGGAAAGGCTTGATAGAGATCACATAGCTTATTAGTGCTAGAGAGGGAATTGAATTCAGGTCACCTAACTTCAAACCCAAGACTTTATCCTTACACTAACACTTGTACATTATGAAAAATGCAATAAGAAAAATCCCCAAAGCTCACTGAACTAAAGTCAACAGCTGTTCTCCAGTCATTAGTTTAATGAGAAAATGTTACATTTCATGAGAAATCTGTTTTCAAATTTTATATACTGTGTCCAAAAATCTGGCCTTCAGGTTTTGTCCTTTCTTACTCTGTAGGTTAATAGATTGTTGCAGTGTGCAGAAAAGAACTCACCCCTACTACTTTGATTGGTATGAGCTTCTTTCCTTTAAGAATGATGAACCAGTTTACTCACCAGTACACAGAAGTCATACTACTACCTTAAAGACTATCTTTACTTTGATTTATAGAAATCAAATCTAGATATTTCGGGTTCCATTTGAAATTAAGTAATTGAAGGATTTCTAAAAATATACTTAGAGCATATAAATCACATATAGATGACAATGGTAAAGCATGCTGACATAGAGCATAGGTCTAGTCTGTAATTTTGTGTATAAATGAAAATCTCATAAAATATAATTATTTAGATTTAGTAATCTATCTACTCCCTTAGGTCTTTGGCAGAGGAAATTTGTCTGAGATATTAAAAAAAAGTTGTTGGCTTACCAGTGCTACCTGGGAACATGATTCATGACACATGCATCTCCTCCCTTGTGATGTGTACTTTCCTAAGTTTTCAAGCTCGATGTACCAGGGCACCCTCTAGATTTGGAACAACCTGCAGAAAGTGAAACTCTCTGAGCACACTAATAGTTACTATATCTTATCCTCTCACTCCCCTTCCTCAGTTCCTACAAAACAAGTCTGTTCTTCAAAACAAAACAAACAAACAAAAAAAAAACACAAGTTGCCAGTACAATCCAAAAACATCTCAATGACATTAATTTATAACTTTATATACATAACTTATCTATAAAATTCAAAACCTACAATTTAAATTTTCAGCTTGTATCCTTCCCACTCATTAAGGATTTTGATATTTTTCTTTGTTATTTTGTGTTTATTTTATTACTATAATGGTTTTCATCACTAAAATAATTATTCAATAGTTTTGTTTATAAATACATCACATTAAGATATTGCCAATCAGGAGTCACGCTCTTCAAGAAATGCAAGTATATGTAAATGGTAATTATTTAACACAAAAAAATTATATTTTGGGGAATCTGTAAAATAGTTTATTTCTGAAGTTGATATTTTTATGCAGTTGATGAGCTCTTGAGATTAATCAAAATTTTGCTTATAATTTTTACTTAGCTTTCTTTGTTTTTTCTCTTAAATAATATCTTTATTTAAGCACCATGATTACAAACATATTTGTAATTGGGTTTCAGTCATATAAAGAACACCCCCCTTCAATAGTGCAATGTTTCCACCACCGATGGGCCCTTCTCCCTCCTCCCCCACTTCCACCTGTATTTGAGACAGGCATTCTACTTCTCTTACTCATTAACATTGTCATGATAGGTGTTAGTGTAGTTAGAAAAATAACTACAGCTTTAAAAAATTCAGAGCACTGCCTCTTTTAATTCACCTAACAAGTCATAGTACATTCAGTGTGTCTCTTGACAATCTCACATATTTTATTGCCAAGTAAGTGGTTTCTTTTTTTTACTTATGTTGATAGAAATTATTATCTTGTTTACTGTTGAACACTGCCCCTGTAATACTTCTCAGCACAGAAATTTAATAGATAATAATGGCAAAGGGATAATTCAGTAACCTGACTTTTGAATAGAAAGCTACCTGTTGAATCAGAATGTGCAAGTGGCTTTAATATTGTATTCATTACTAATGCTATATCATGTTCCTACATTTGCCATTACATATCAATTTCTTCAGTCTTCAGAAAACAATGACATGATATTTTCTTCAAATTTATTATTCTAGAGAAAAGTAAATTAAATCAGGTTATATTAATTTTTAGCTTATTCAGACACTTTTAAACATAAAAGATCATTATTGTTCCATTAATAAGTCAATAAATGAATGCAATACTACTAAAATGATTAAATATTTCCTTTGATTTAATTAGTCAGTTCTCAATTATAAAAATAAATAAATATGCTTAGACTACATATCTTTAGTGATTCCTTAAACTGCTGTAAACATTTTCTTTCTACATCATACCTGCTCATTACTTCTATATACAAATATTGAAGTTCTTCATCAAAACTTCCATCTTATAACTCTGTTAGCTTTTAAATGAAAGGCAGGGCTTTAGTTAGCTTTTCAAGGAGAGACCTGAAAGCACTCTCATGCTCTGTGTAATTTTTCAATGTTGTTTTCTTACCTAATGAGTGAAATAGCATAAACACAATAATGAACTGATTAAGATTTCCCACTGAGCAGTGCAAGTTTGGCTTGATTCTCTCATAAAACCTTTTTTCCTCCCTTCTCTTGTTTTTTAATATTCATGAAACATTAAGAAATGGTTTAGGCTTTTGCTAATTGATTATTCAGAAACTATTTGCCAACTGGTGTTTTTAATACCTTCAGGTTAAAGTAAAAACGAGACAAGAAACCTGAATTGACTTTTCCTGATTTTTTTCATGTAAATTGTTGTTTTCAATATTATTAAAATTTTTACAAAATTAATTTAGGTCTCTAAAAGGTTGTCTTTGCTGTTAGGTGCTTTTTAAAATAGTGTATTATAGTTGTTTGCTCAAAAATGCACTATATCAGGTCTAAGATATAGTACAGTGGGCAGTGTATTTATCTTACACATGGTTTACTTGGGTTCTTTTCTCACTATTCCATAAGCTTAAACCAGAAGTAAGCTCTGAGGACTTCTAGATGCTCACCAAAAGAAAGAAAAGAATAAAAGTAGGAGCTGAAGCTATCTGTAGTACAGAGGATAAAGTGCTTGCCTTGCAAGTGACGATGTGGGTTCGATCTGCAGCATTCCATAAGGTCTCAGAGAATACCAATCTTGACCCCTGAGTATAATGCTAATAGTAAGTCCTAATCATAGCCAGGTGTGCCCCCACACAAAAACAAAAAAACTAAAACAAAGCTAATGTTTTCATTTCAATGGTTATCATCACCTATTTAATTACAAGCCATCAGCTATCCAAGCCATTACAATTCTGTATTCATATGCATCATATTTTACCATATACTGTTTATCTTCCTTGGAAGTGAGAACAAATACAAGCAAGGAACTTTTCTATCCAGCCATAATATAATAATTGAACATTAAGATTCTGATGCTAAATGATGAATTATGTAAGAAAAGGAAAGATGTAACTAATATCCTAACATGACACCAATCAAATGAAGAACTAGTGTCATAAGTTAAAATAAAAATAAAACTCCGAATCTCAAGATTAAGAATTTAAAGGCACAGCAAAACATCAAATATTGAATAAAAAGAAAATTTGATAAAATAAAATATAAAAAAATAAAACCATTTGTGAGGTCCTCCTAAGCCTAAATTTCTGTATGACCCAAGTCATTCACCCTTAGAGTCAACTATGACTCAGTTATTAAATAATTATAGAAAGGATAAGTTTGGGGGGAATGGGGATGAAACAAACTGGATGGAGATAGTTAGAGCTTACTCCTAGCTCTGTACTCAGGGATCACTCCTGGTAGAACTTAGTAAGCATATAGGGTGCCAAGAGATCAAGAGGGGCCAACTGCATGCAAGAAAAATGTCCTTTTTGCTGTACTGTTTCTCCAAAACCAGAGAGGATAGATTTTGAGAAGTATTTACCTAAGGGGTATTGAAAATATTGCTATTAAAGTCATAAGATAACAGATTTCAAGATTTTATGAAGGAGAAAAACATTTGAAAATAAATGAAAAGAAAAATCAACTTAAAAGAAAATCATTTCATACTCATTCTTTCCACTGACAGGTTTATATTTTAATTAAGTACTTAGAGTAGTTTATGTTTCACCTAAATTAGGATGGATATTTGCTTGATATTGAATTCATTATAGTTGATTTATACCATATAGATATAAAATTATGTATACATATTTCTGGTTTCATTAAAAGAAAATGATTTTATGTTTTATGAGTATAAAAACAAAAGATTCAAAACAAACAGGACCTATCTCAAATTTGAAAGGCTGAAAAACAATCTTGCAAATCCATTTCTTCCAGTTTTAAGTGACAAATAAAAAGATTTGGAGATCAGGTAGTGATAAATCAAGGAAGGAAAGATCATTCTAACTGAAGTAAAAAGTTAATTTGGTGCAGTTGGAGCCAGAGTGGTGGTGCAGTGGTCAGGTATTTGACTTGCACGCTCTAACCTAGGACAAACCGCGGATCAATCCCCTGGCATCCCATATGGTCCCCCAATCCAGGACCAATTTCTGAGTGCATAGCCAGGAGTAACTCCTGAGTTTCACTGGGCATGGCCCCCAAAGCAAAAATAAAATAAAATAAATAAAATAAAGAAGTTAATTTAGGGAAGGGATTGGTAGGTAAGTAAGAAATACCTTTTTTGAAAAATTGCATTTACCCAGTGCACTTTGATTTCCATGAAACATGACTTTTATAATTAGTAGGATTTTTTAGTAAAAATTCTTTCTAGACTCTTTACACTGTTTAATGGTGTCAAAAACTCCAAAATTGTTACTAAAAATAAATGCATCCAATAGATAAGATGTAGAAGAATAAAAACTTGTCTTGCATGTGGCTGTAGAAGTTATGACCCTGGTTCTACTGAGCACAGAGCAAGAAATAATTCTGATCACTTTTGGGTATTGCCAAAAAAAAGAAAAAAAACCAAATGTAAGTAAAAAGTTAAATAAATACATTACAATATATAAGTACTAGAAATTTGGGTGGACTCAATAGGCCTTATAAAAATATACTCCAGTCAAATTTACCCAGTTAGCTAGGTAAAATACACATATACCCTATTGAATAGTAGAAAATCTTTGCCCAGTATACAGCTAATAAAGAGCTAATATCCAAGATAAGTCATCACAAAACTCAATTACTTTGGGGCAGGAGGATGTTAGGCCACACCTAGCAGTGTCAGAGTTTACTCATGGATCTGTGATCATGGATCACTGAGTCAAGAGCTGGAGAAATATATGTGATGCCAGAGATGAAACCTAGATTGACCATAGGCATGGTAACCTACTATACTCTCTGGCTCCACTATAATATTTTTCACAAAGCCTTCTTTTATTTTATTTTATTTTATTTTATTTTGGTTTTTGGGTCACACCCGGCAGTACTCGGGGGTTACTCCTGACTCCATGCTCAGAAATTGCTCCTGGCAGGCACGGGGGACCATATGGGGCACCGGGATTCGAACCAATGACCTTTTGCATGAAAGGCAAACGCCTTACCTCCATGCTATCTCCCGGGCCCCACAAAGCCTTCTTTTAAAAAAAATGTAGGTAATAGATAAAGACCCTTCTTCAAAGAACAAATAGGTCATACAATTGGCAATAAATCCATGAAAAATTATTCCTCATCATTTAAAATTAGGGAAATATAAATGAAAAGGCAATGAGATATCAATCACTTCACACCAATGAGAATAGCTATATCAAAAAAAAGTGAGAAACACCAGTGTTGGTTGGGATGTATTGCAAAAGGAGCCCTCATTCACAGTTGATGGGAATGTCAACAAGTACAACCTATGTATAAACAGTATGGTGAATTCTCAAAGAATTAAAACTTGTGCTCCCACCTGACTCAGTGAATTAACTCCTTAGAATCTATCTCAAGAACACACATATTTTACTTCAAAAATGATATGTACATAGTTATTTTTATTAATGGGCTATGTACTAACAACCAAAATATAGAAACAATCTAAATATCTAATGACAAAGAAGATATGAAATATGAATGCAATGGAATATAACTCAAATGACATAAAAATTAAATATATCTTTTCTATAACAAATGATCTATGTGTCATGTAAATAAAATTAGTTAGAAGTAGAGACAAATATTGCATGACTTCATTTATGTTTATACAGACATGAACCAAAGGAATGGACAATATATAAAGACAACAAACTTTTGGACTTAAACTATAAAGTGGTGGGAAAGGTGTCATATATGAGATTAGAAAAGAGACAGATTATATACTTACAACATACTTAACATGTAATCAGTCATTTGTTCCTCTTTTGCTCAAAATGCCTACCAATGCTGGCCACCAAGATGGCAACACACTTGTTTCAATCCCAGCCTCTATTATACAGTACATTTGTGGTTCAGAAACTAACTTAGACCAACTGAGTTTAGTATTCTCATTTACAGAATGAAAGTAATAACAATTTTAAAAATTGTTTTGCTGCACAAACAAGGTGCCTTATCTAATACATTTAGCACAGGGCCAGCAAAAATAAGTACTCATTATTTGTCAGCTAATAGAATTGAAACAATGATTTTCAACCTTTGCTGCAGGCATGTATTACCTAAGAGGTTTTAAAATCGCAAGGTCCCAGCTATACAGTAGCTTATGTAAATTAGAATCGCTGATGATGGAATTTGGGCATCAATATTTTAAACCTCCCAGGTTATTCCATGTATAGCTATAATGTTAAGGAACACTGAACAACTAACCAAGAATTTTGCAGGGTCACCTAATTCAACAGCTGGATAGTTATCATTATTGTATTGCATTTCTTTTTAAAAGGGCACAGCTGCAATAGTCAACATTAGTAGTAGCGGCAAGTAGAATTCAAGCACCAACTATTTGCAAGGAAATAAGAGTCCCTTCTTAGAATATTTCTAATGTGCCAGGAAAGATATTTACATGGATAAACTCTTAACTTAAATTCTTTGTATATGTATTTTTGTCTTGCTTATAGTTTCCAGTTCTTAGATGACTCCTTGTCACATCTGTGTTGTCTATGGTGAGCTGCCAACTGAGCTTTATCTCTGGAGAAATCACTGAACACAGCTTTGCTCTGAAGCAGGTAGCTTAGGGAAAGAGGGAAACATTCTGAATAATTAGAAGGGAAAAGGGGAGAGTGGAACTCCCCTAGGAAAGTGCTACTGTCAGAGTCAATGGAAGCAGATGCTCAACAAAACAGGCCTCAGGATGATCAAGAGGAAACCTTCTTCCACTGTGACAGGGACAGTCCAAAAGAATTGATTCTATTTACAACCATTAACATACAATTCATGATCAAAGGCATTATTCTAATTTTACCTGCTCTTCAGTCTGGAAACACTTACTACAGGCTTTACCATTAATCAGCATGACAATCACAATGACAGAAATGGAAATCAAGTTGTTTTTATTTCTATCACTTTTATCTAATGTCTTTACCTTCTTCATCCAGGGAACTATTAATTCAACCCTTTGAACACTAAAGTGAAAGCTGGTTTCATATTTCAAACCTCTTTGAAGGAGACGGGGTGTGAAAAATTGCTATCATAAATATTAAGTACCATCTCCAATGTCTACAGAAATGTAATGGGGCTTTGAGACCCTTTGAGTCTGGCTTTCTTTAGGTTAGCAACATTCTTTAGGTTAGCAACATCCTGAGAGAGTTTAGAAAACCATTTTCAGCCAGTTACTGGAGCTTGCTTAGAAAAGAGAACTTTGGAGCTATTCATCTCATTAACCTCCAAATACATATCATTTTGCATTATACCTTGCTGCATAGTGTGTCATCTGATATTAATATGGCCATTTTAGCTTTTATAACAGAGCTCTTTGCATGGATGACTGTCCTCTAACCTTTGTTTGAACTGACTATTCAGATATGTTTCTTTTAGGCAGTAGTATGTTGGACTCAGTGTTTTTTCACCCATTATGCTACTCAGTGTCTTGTTTGGCTTTTTTTTTTTGGGGGGGGGGGTTTGGTTACACCCAGAAGCGCTCAGAGGTTACTCCTGGCTCTATGCTCAGAAATCGCTCCTGGCAGACTCGGGGGACCATACGGGATGCCGTGATTCGAACCACTGACCCTCTGCACGCAAGGCAAACACCTTACCACCATGCTATCTCTCTGGCCCCCCACTCAGTAGTGTCTCTTAACTGGTGCATTTAATACATTGATGTTGAGAGATAATCATTATGGGGTTTAGTGTTTCTTTCTTTAGAACTTTGATTTGTCTTAAAGTAGACCTTTAAGTGTGTCTTTTAAGATTTGTTTTGAGTCGTTTCTGAGATGTTTATCTATGAAGCTACTCATCTTTCCTTCAAACCTGAATAGAGTAGGCTGGGGTAAGTATTTTGGGTGAAGCATTCTTTTTGTTGAGTTATGTAACCATCACCCACCACTGCATTCAGGCTTTGAGGGTTTCATGTGACAGATATTCTGCAACTTTTCAGGGTGCTCATTTGAATGTGATTTCACTCTTTGATCTTGCTTCTTTAAGTATTCTATCCCTATCTTTGGAATTCATCATTGTGTTTTTAGAGTGCTTTTCTTTAGATCTCTTTTAACTGATACTCTTCAAACATGCAAAATTTGGTTGCATGCATTCTTGAACTTTGGGAGTTTCTCCGAAATTATGTCATGACTGCTGATTCTTCATGGAAATATTCTTCCTGGGACTCTAGAACTCCAATGATTATTATGTTGTTTCTGTTGAGTTTTTCAAAGACTTTTATTTTTTTTCTGCTCACATTCTTTGAAGATTTTTCCCATCATCAGATTATATATTTTAAGGCTCTTTCCCAATCTTTTTTTGTTGTATGAAATTGTTATGCAACTCATCTTCTAGCTCACTGATTCTGTCCTCAGCTACTATTACTCAATGGAGAGGCAGTCAGTGAGGTCTTCATTTTGCCTACCAAGTTTTTCAATCCTGTTATTTCAATTTGGAGTTTTCTCATTTCTACATTCATATCCTCTTGATTCTTATGAGTGGTTCATTCTGTGCTTTCTTTGAGTTCTATGAGAATCCTCCATATTTTTTTCTCTAAGGTCCTTATCTGAGAGGCTAAATAGGTGGTTGGCACTTTTCAGCTTATCAGAACTGACATCTTTATTCTCTATGCATGGGGGATATCTGCATTGTCATTGTCTGCATTCTCTATGCATGGGGGATATCTGCATTCTCCATTGTCATCACATGTGTAGTATATTGTTTACTATGTGATGTGCTGTGGTTCATTCACTAGAAGAAGTGTGTGGTCATAAGCAGAGCAGCCAGGTTCTTCTGGCTCTGTCCATTAGGGGCTGAGTCAACTCACCTCCATGATGTGCACTCCATGGACTTTTTAGGGTAGGTGGATCCCAGTGCCATAGGGCCAACAGTTCAGATGAACTTTGATTTGCATGCAGTTGGTGGGGAGTAGTCTCCACTGTTAAGGGGCAGGGGCGGCTCACCAACATTGACTGTCCACAGGCTCTTCAAGTCTGTGTGAGTCTCCTAGTGCCAAAGAGCTGGTGGGTCGAGATGGCCAAATTTTCTCTTTAAATCCTTTGGGGAAAGGCCAAGTTATAGTGTAGTGATCAGGCATTTGCCTTGCATGCAGCTGACCCAAGATGAACCTAGGTTCTAATCAAGGCACCCCTAAGCCTGCAGGGAGTGATTTCTGAGCACAGAGCCAGGAGAACTCCTGAGAGCAACCGGTGTGGCCCCCTCAAAAAAATCCTTTGGGGCATTTTAGAAGTTCTATAATTCAGAATTTGTGTGGACATGAAATAAAATTCTTCTCCCTGTACTTTCTCTCCAACTCTGAACATCTTCTTTATCTATTTTTTCAATAACTATATCAGATATGAATATAATAATTTCTATTTCAGTCTCTAATATGGCATCTACATTCCAGACTTCTCATATGATGACAGAGTACATAATAAATCATAATTTTCTTTTCTATATGCTTTTATTTTCTAGAAATGTTTCTCTGACCAGGCATATTACTCAGCAATAGAGCACTTGCATTGCATGTAGGAGGTCCTGGGTTTGATCCCTAGTACCTGTTCCCTATTGATGAGCTTTATGTATATATATGCATGGTCTTCTGAAAATATTATTGAGACTTGTGCCTGCCTGCTATTATTAGAAAAATATTCCACCTTTGTCCAAAAATTCTCTTCGTTTTCACATATTTCTATAGAAAAAGAATTTTTGAAGCACATAATGTTTTGACTCATATTAAATGCAATAACACTTTATTTGTACCAAATTTTCAAAGGGAAATCAAAGCCTAGAAATTTGAATTTTGCGATGAAGAAATAAAATACATAATAAGATGCAGTGGATTATATGAAAGTAAATGATGAGAGGAATCTTTGGTGCCCCGAGTGAGTCATATTTTTGAGCAAGAGATCAATAAGGATTGCTTAAAGTGATAAATCAAGTTACAGCAGTTTAACTACTTTTCTTAAAGATAGAATACATGCTTTGATGTCTTTATATTTTAAAATATTAGCTCCACTTAAGTTTGATAATTTTTTTAATTTTTATTTTGACCATATTGGCTAACATATCTTTCACAGTAGTATTTTAGGTACACATTAACATTGAATCAGAGGAACACCCATCACCAACTTTGTCCTCCCCCTACCCTGTTCCCTTCCTGCAACCCATAACCTCCACCATCACCCTCCCCGGGGTTCCTAGAGTAAGTGGTCCCCAGTGTGTAGCTTAGTATAAATGATTTTATATCTGTTTGGTCCTGGTACCCTCCCTTGTTTCTCCCTCTATTTGAGAGGCGAAGCTAGATAGTTCGAGTTATGTGGTTTTCTTTGAAGGAAAGAAAAGCAATAAAATGGGGTTAAAAAAATCAAATAAGATGAAAATGGGCGGAGTCCTTTTAGAGGCTTTCAACCTCAGTTTGAGAGAAGATGTGAAAAAGGTAATTGAAACACCACAACAATACAGAAAGAAATATCAAATAAAATATCTAGTGACCACTACAGCAATAAAGGCAAGCACCACACAATAGTCTCGGTCCTGAAATCAAACAATGCTGGAGTGCAAAAAGAAAGATAAAATAAAATAAAATAAAATTGGAGACATCAACTTCAATATCTACACCAAAATAAAGAAGTAAAAAAATCAATCAATGAAAAAATCTATATGTGGATAAAAGGATTATTTTGTGCTTTTATTTTCTTTTTCCCCCTGCATAGGCATAGTAACTATTGGGGACATTATAGAGGGAATTCCCTTGGCCTAGGAGATACAGGGTTTCTCCACCCCTGAGGTATACGGTCATGGAATTAACTATAGACTCCTTGCAAGATCATTTACTCTCCCTTCGGTGCTTTTGTGGTGTATGGAAGACTACTGCTTCATCATGGATGGTAAAATCAGACGTCTGAATCTAGTGATCTTGGTGTCTGTACAACTCAAGGAATGGAGCTTATTATGAAGTCTTTCTTTGTGGTTCTAGCAGTTCTGCTTCTTCAGTGTTGTTTTAATCGATCTTCTGTAGTTGGTGGTCTTGGTCATTATGCTGCTTCTAGGATGGAGCCTGGTATAGAGTCTTTCATTATGTTTCCGGAAGACCCGTTCAGTTGAGATTGTCTCAGTCAGACTCTGGAATTGGAGATCTTGTTTATTGAACAGATCGTAGACCAAAACCTAGGCTAGAGCTTTTTATTGTTGTTGTTGGTGGTGGTGATGGTGGTGGTCCCAGGATTCATACTGTCCAGCCCTGGTTGTAACAACTAATCATCTGTAGATAGCGACATTGGCTTTTGCACAGATCAATGGGTGGCATGTCTTCTGATTTAATTTTATAATCACAATGCTTAAAAAAATAAAAACAAAAATTTTTCTTAATTTTAATTTAAGAAAAGTTTTTGTTTTCATTCTTTTAAGCATTGTGATTATAACATTGTTCACAGCTGTATTTTAGTAAAACTATATACTGTACACTTCCCTTCACCAGTGAATATTTCCATCACTAATACCCCGAATATCCCTCCTATCATATCCCTGTCTACCTCTGGGCAGACATTTTGCCTCTCTTTCTCTTTATCTCTATTTTTATCTTTACCTCTATCTCTAAATCTCTGTCTCTCTCTTTTCCCTTCATTTTGACACAGTGATTTGAAATAATGTGCAAGTAACTGATACAAGGTATAAACATTTATCCATGACTAACACCCCATTTGATGCATTTTGATTTGACATTTGTGCATGGTTTTTAAAAAAGGTCTGAATTCACTTGTTTGCATATAGTTCTCCTGTTTTCCCAACATCACTTGTTGAAGAGTGTTTCTTTGCTCCACTTTGTATTTCTTACTCCTTTATCAAAGGCTAATTGATAGTTGACCTGGGGGACAGACTCAAAATATTCAATTTTATTCCATTGATCTGAAAGGTCTCTCTTTATTATAATACCATGCTTTTTTTAATGACTATTACTTTATAGTACAATGAAAGTTGAGTAAAATGATGCCTCCCATTTTCTTTTTCCTAAGACTTTCTTGGTTATTCATGGACATTTATTATTCCTAATGAATTTCAAAAGTGTTTGATCCATCCTTATTTAAGAAGTTTTAATATATTCAAATTTTGCCAGTAAAAATAAGCATAGCCTGAAAACAGGTATTATTATTATTGATCTACTATATTCTTAATTTTCCATCTATGCAGAATTTTCTTTATACATTAGTTTGCAAGAAAGCTATTTCTATTCCTCATTCTTAGAACTTCTTGTTTTTAATTGTTATGAGAGTCACACTTGACAGTTCCTGAATCTCCAAGGCTACTCCTAGAGATGCTTTTGGAAACATGTGATGCTGTGTTTTGGGTTCAGGATTTCATATTTGCACAGACGCACCCTATTGGTTAATCACATGCCTGGTCCTAAAACTGTATCTTATTCATCATTTGATAATTTTATTTTAAAAATGAAAATACTAGGTAGATGCAACTCACATTAAAAATAGTATCAATTCTACCTCTATATTTAATGACATATTAAACAGTCCTTGAATGAAATGTTTAATATATATACTGATGAAGAAAAACAAGAAAACTGAAACATGCATTTTTACAGATACATCAGAATAGTGTTTTTCGTCTACTCTAGTTGTTTTCTGATTTATACTAGATTTTTTTAAATAAACTGGTGCATTGTTTTCTTAGATAGCAATGCATAAAGAAAAATAATCTCAGAAACTTGAAAAGGTCAAAGTAAAGAAGCAAATAACTACAAAATAAAATGCATTTCCCTTTAATTATAGAACTAAAAGATATTTAATACCCAGAAATATCAATATCAACAGTGACATTTGTTGAGTGAAAAGCGTTTCTCAATAACTACTACAGTTTAAGAAAAAAAACACCACTTGAAATAAATATGTAAGATGAATAATTATTTTGAATACAAATGTAATGGTTAAAATCAGAATAATAATGCTGAACTAATTTTTATGTAGATAGCTACTAATTAGAGCAATTACTTTATAAATTGCCTGAGAATTTATTTTGAAATGCTATTTACTAGTTCTAGTAGGTCAATTTTGCTGTTCTTTGAGATAAGTCATAGCATTCATTTCTCAATATCCTGCACTTTAAAATAATATTAGAAGTTTAGGGACAGCCTCAAGGTGATATTTACAGTATTCATCAGCTTATTGCTTAAATGCTTACCTGTGTGTTATATTTTCCCCATAATGGGGCCTATTTTAGAACTGGCTCTACCATTACTTATACTTAATCTCCCTTTTGAATATGAATTTTATCCCATTAGCTTTTCCATCATTTTAAAAGATTACTGCAGTACCTGAGAGATGATACAAGGGTTAAGACATCTGCCCTGCATGTTATCAGCCCCAGTACTACATATGATCCCCTGCATACTACCAGAAACAATACTTGAGAAGGTAGCTAAGAGCCCCGAGCATCATTTACTATAGCCCCTAAACAAACAAACAAACAAACAAAACAACAAAATTATCTCAGTCATATTACTAATTTTTTCCAAATCTATAGCCAATTAAAATATTTTTTCTGCAGGTAAAATCATTATTATTAAACTTAAGAGATTTTTAAATGTTTACAAAGAAAGATATTGCAGTTGATTCAACTTATTCACACATTTGCTGGCACTGGTGCTGGGCTATAACAAAAATTTCTATAGACTAAAAATTATCTAGCTGCCAATTAAATTAAGAGCTAAGATTTAATAACTATATCCTAAAAGCAAAATAAATTGTGTTTTAGTGACTATGAATCAGAGAGAATGCTACTAGAGCTGTCTGGGTGGGTCTCCTAGAATTCCTGATTTCTCCTTTGAAATTTATATAACAAGAGTGGCTTACAAGGTGAAAGAGATGGAAGTAGTTAATAAGCCAAAGGACAAAAGTAGGGGCTATTTACATAGTTATACTAAGCTATGATATATAATGGTATTAAAAATATAGAAATTGACTTCATTAATCTCCCCCTCCAAAGCTTTAGGAAATACCCAAATATTAAGTTAGGCAATTGCAAATCCTCAAGTGTTACTTGAATTCCGATAGTCATGTGGCCAGTAAATTCTTAATGAAAAAGTACTATGAAGCTGTTTCAAAACAAGAATCCAAAACTCCTATGGATATGTTATTTGCAAGTTTCAATGAGACCCCAACAACTATATGCATGTGCATTCTGTCAGAGGATACCTCTTTTCAAGTTCTTAAAAGTTATACGATACTATAAGTATCATCAATCTACCAAGCTATTTTAAATCCAATATCACAAAAAAGTTTTGCAAGTCTTTTCAGTAATCATTATTTGATGGCCTGTCTACAATTTTTTAATAAATTCCAAATTTTAAGTGACTTCTGGATCAGCCAAAACCTTTTCTTTTAGGCAGAGAGACGTACATCAAATATTCTGCTAGTTCTTGAGATAAGTAGTATAATATATGTACATAATCACATGTAATGTTTAAGTATATAATAAATAAGTGGATAATTGTAGTGACAGGGAAACTTTCTAGTTGTGCTAGTGCTTAAAAGTTATTGCTGTTTTATTGATGTAGTTTCAATATTTTTATGCTCTTATTATCAATGTAGTGGTGATAGAGTCACTTCACAGTCCAGGGGGGTCTGTGTAATGTAGGAAATGGAACTAGGAACCTGTACATGCCATTGGCCTTTGTTTTGTTTCCATCAGCACTGCTAGATAGAATATCATGGGAAGTACCTAGGGTCCCAAATACCCTGTGCTATTCCTTTTGCTTGTTTGATTCTTGGTAAGTTTTGGGTTTAGGGGAACACATTTGGCCGTGTTCTGAGCTTACTACTGACTCTGTATTCAGAGTGACTCCTGATTAGCTACATATTAGGGAAGCACTCTACCTATTACACTATCTCTCTGGTCCCCAGTCCTCTCTGATTCTTAACTATAATATTATTATATAAGAAAAAAAGATGTGGGGTCAGAGAGATAGTAAAAGAGGCAAGGCACTTACTTAGCCTGTGGCTTCTCTGGTTGACTTCATATAATTTAATATCTAGTACCACAGGTGGTTCACTAAACAGTTCCAGGGGTCACTACTGAGCAGATAGACAAAATAAAAACCCTAATCAACACCAGTTGTAGATCAACCATCCACCCTTGTCCACAAATAAAAAAGAAAAAAATGCATGCCATCAACATAATTATACCATTTCATACACACAAATTACTAAATTAACAAAAATAAAATAATTTCTCACTCTGAATTCTAAAAGAGAAAAAAACAGTATTGCCTGATAGGAATTATCTAAAAATGTGCTGCCTTATCATTCAGCATCACTGCTTCACAAACTCACATGTGAGAAGACACAGAATAATTTTCATTATCTTAAAACTAATGTTAAAGGAATTATTGCCGTCATGGGGAAAATGCTAGGAAAAAACAGTTCAAGGAAATGAGGTGTTTGGGCAGTCCCATGTATCTAGTTAACTTAGATAACATTTCAAAAACATTGGTGATTTTCAAAGTTTTTTGTCCTTCATCAGCATCTGCCAAGGGACTATAAACCTTTCATTAAGTTGCATGGAACAGAGAAAGACAGCTCCTCTAATCTGCAGACTGATAGTAGGCATGACCACTTAAAAAGAGAATACTATAAATGAGTCACTATGGTTGAGAGAAAATAAAATACCAATTCATGTGAAGAAAAAGACTCCTCTGTATTATTTTGCAGAATTTCAGTTAAAGACTGGAATTCCAAGTAATAAGAATATCAGTTTTGTAATTGCTTTCTACTAAAGTCTTGCCCACAATTCTTCTACAGTCTATCAGCAGCAAAGCTTAGTATATATAGACGATATTGTTAGTTAACTGCATGACTGAATTAAAAACCTATGGTTCAATAAAGATTAGCAACTGATTTAAAAAAAGAATATGAAGTCAAATCAGTGAAATAAAATTAATCCAGGAAATAAAACTAGCTGGTTCACACTTAAAAATAAAGCTATTATTTTTATAATGCTAGTGCAAGGATAACACCCTCCTGCTCCTTAGAAATGGTTTATATTACACACAAAGGCATCTTTAGCTTAAAATCACAAAACAGGTTCTTCTCACTTTCGAAGTTCTTCTCTCAGTACTTGGAGAAGTACAGGCAGTATTTTCATATGCACATTTGTGTTCTCTAATATTTAAAATTATAAGATGTGAAACAATAAAATTTGGTTTTTCTATTCTTCCATTTTGCTTCTGCTTTATTTCCCTTCAGAAAAAGAGGCCATAGGAGTACAGTTATTTGGATATTGTGTTGTAGATATTTTAAGTTTGGGTTTCAAGAAATCTTGTGTCATTAAATTATTGCTGACCACACTACATGGAATGGATTTATTGAAGTGAATTTAGTTATATGATATGAAGCTTCTAGATAAAGGGACAAATTTAGATATGAATGTCAGTCCAAATGTTTGGAAAATACCAGTAATAGAAAGAAATTTTGAAATGAACAGGACCAGAACATGCTCAAAACTGTATAAATCATTGTCATACCCTGAGACTTGATGTTCTTTCAAAAATTGATAGAAATCTAAGCTTTTACATTGTAGGATATGAAAAAGTTTCCATAAGATTATTCTTGGGTTTGTTGTATATAAAAATATTTCTTTAGGATTGTGTGTTTTGTGACTGTTGCCCCACCTAGACCTTTCAGGCGGGGGCACTGTGGAGTGAGCAATAAATAGCGTTATGGACAGGGGAGAGGGGCCTTTTGCGAAAAACTGCTTGCAGGCTGCAAGAGAATTCTCTCTCTCCTCTCTCTCTCTCTCTCTCTCTCTCTCTCTCTCTCTCCCCCTCTCTCTCTCTCTCTTTGCCCAATCTTTTACACCCTAACCTTCTTGTCTATGTGGATTATTATTTTCTGCGGATAAATATCACCAAGGTCTCCCCCCGAAAGGGAATAAGGGGATGGGAAGTAATTTCTCATTCTGGGCACTGTTCGTGGATTCATAAATACCCAACAAAGGATTTAACAGCACAGATACATTACAGTACATGACTTTATCATTAAGGCTATGGAACATCCAAAAAAGTATTAATTAGCTAAAAGAACAGTTCTTTAAAACTCACTTTTTACAAGATAGAAAGAACTCTAATACCATAAGAGAAAGTGATATTAGAAAATGATGGGGCTGCAAGATAACACAGAGAGTCAGGTATTTGCCTTGCATGAGGCTAACCAGGATTTGATCCCCAACATCTCATCTGGAATTTTGAGACAGACAGGAGCAATTTCTGAGTACAGAACCAGAGTAACCCTTAGGAACTGCCTGTTGTAGCCCCAAAACAAAAACAATAATTTATTGGCTAATAGAAAAGTGGTCAAAAAGTACAGAGTGAACATAGAAAGTACATTGTAAGACTAAAACTCCATGATGAATGTTTAAATCATGTTGTTTACATAAAATGAAATGAAAGTTACAAACAAAATAAAAGGTTAAGGTCATTAAAAAAATCGAAAATTACTCCATTGCTGCATTTTTCTATAGTAAATTCTTATTGCTGTTTATTATCTTCCATGTTTCCAAAAAGCTGTTACATTCTCTAATTTCAACTTAATGACAGGAAGAGATCTTGCTACAGAGTGGTGGTTGAGTGGTATAGAGTAGATTTCTAACAAACTGTATTGAGTAAATCAAGTCCACTGAATCTACTCAATAAAATTTTGATTTTCAGAGAAATTAGATTCAGATTTCTTAGGATAAAATATATGTAGAATGTTTGCTTGACTTTATTTAAGTAAGAAGTAAGACTCACAATATCAAAAATTTATTATTTTGGTGGCAGCAATTGGCAACAAACAAAAATCAACCCTCTTCCCAAAAGCTATTTCAAGAAAATAGATTTAACACTAATAGGAAAGATATTATTTTAAAACATTTTAAATAATTAATATTCATTACAAATATTATTCATCAAGGGGTAGACAATTGCAGCTTTATATTAAAGTAAAATATATGTATTGAACATTTATTTTATTAATTTGAAGACTATCAGTTTGAGAAAATATTTCTGATTCTTTTTCTTTTGCTTGCCAATAACACTTACCCAATTTATATACAATCAACACTTTCGGAAATTAAATCCTACATTTAATATTTCCAATTCCTGTTAGAAGAAAACTATTGTGCTTATGACACTCAAATGACCACTTTCTTTGCACGAAATAGCAGATATTAGTCCTAGGACTGACTCACTCAGACTACTCTGTCGAATTGTTTAAAAGTTCAAGGGCATCTGTGCAGTAGAGAAAATAGCCTATTTGTAAACTTTTGTAATTTGGAGTTTATTATATTAAAAACTACAGAAATGTTCAGAATATTTGAAAGAACAATTAATGTAGATTCCTGTTTGCTTTTTAAGAGAAACAAAAAATTCAGTAAATTCTCTACAGCAGTAATGCTGAAACATATGCCAGGCTAAATCTAGCAAAGCCTAAAATCTGTCTCCTACTAATTACATGTATTGGGAGGGAAAAATGCCTGTTTCTATTAATCTTGCTTATACCATTTAGTAGCCCCCACTTAAAGAAGTTAAAACCAAGAGTATTAGCAGTAAAAGTAAATTCTAAAATAACTCAGACATTTCCAGATACTGGCCTGTGGAGAATTGACTTGGGAATTAGTGGGGGGAGAGCATGTATAACAGATCCTGTGTATATTTGGGAAGCAATTTTAGTCTCTACACACTAAAAACACCCAGAGAAGAAGTATCAAAATTCTCATTTCCATTCAAATACACAGAGCTTGCTTATTGGTTCGGCTATGTACTGAATTTAAGGCCTGAGTTCTAAGAAGAAACTGAAAATTCAAGGGTGAGAACAGATGCTCCTTATCTTGAAGACTCTATCCAGATGCTGCCACTTGAAGAGAGGCAAGAAGTCGCTAATTCAGCAGGGCTGGGGAATTGAGAATTTGATGCAAGGCCATAAGATGCTTGCTAAAATCTCAAATGCCCATCCCTGTATTTGAACTTATGCCAAATCCCACTAGTCTTTGAGCATTCCCCAAATAGGCATTGTTGGCAGCCACATGAAACTCTGCAGAGAAACTAAATGTATAAAATATATGCTGCTTGCAATGAACAAAGTCACCCTTCTTATGTCAGGGTTTTAGTGCTGTATTTGATGTTAGTTATATAAAATTCTATTTATCTCTCACTTACAGATAAAAGCATTATATCTTGTCCAGGAAGATAAGTAGTATCTGTTCTCTGCTAAGAGGTTGAATGAACAAGATAAAGAGCAAGGCAAGTAAACGGTGTATGTAGGTGACTACCCATAAAGAAAGTGGAACAGAAACAAGTAAAAGCATATTGAAGAAGTCAAAGATCCAACCAACATAAATCAATCAGATCTTAGTGCCTGACTTCTGAATCTTTTCTTCCTGTCCAATTCCTTCTAAGGACCCCTGGCCTCTCCTAAAAACCTCTGAAAAATACTATGTATCCAACTCCCCAAGTATTTCATACAATTGATTGTCTATTCTAAGTCTGTCATATCTCATACTATAGTTTCTTAAAATATATGAATCTCTAAACTTCCATAGTAGAGACTGTGGCTCTAGCACTCAGCAATCATTCTCAATCCCCTACTTATCTGCCTTCCTTTTGCCAAGCATTTAAGATTAAAAACTATATTTCCCAGAATCTTTAATAGATAAGATTCCAGACTATTTAAATTTTGTCAGGAACATGTTATCCCTTTAGATTCTGAAGTTAAACAGAATATTATAGATGGGGAGAAATAGCGATGTTACAGTACAAATAGTACCATGATTATATGGTGCTGAGTTGACAACAAAAGTAATTGGGTATAAATTCCACATGATTTTGAATTTTGAAAATGTTCTTAAAATATTGAAGAGTTGCCTAATCATTTTGCAATAGAGCTAATCATAATTTGGAAGCATTCCTGAAAACTCTCTATATCTGTTCTAACTAACTATGTGAACTTGACTTTAGACTGTCTAGAATGGGATATTCTTTTCTACTTATAAAAATCTGATTAATAAACTTGTTTCAATTTATTGTAGGACCTAGAAATAAAGGAAGGAAAATATATTGATGCTGTTAGTAAAAAACAGACATATTTAAACGTACTTTCCTCTATAAAGATTTTTATACATGCTGATAAAAAAAAATTACCAGAGTATAAATCTATATAACTAATTAGGCTGGGTGTTATCATCTGAAACATATTTTTTGGGGTCATACCCAGCAGTGCTCAGGGGTTACTCCTGGCTCCATGCTCAGAAATTGCTCCTGGCAGGCACGGGGGACCATATGGGGCACCGGGATTCTAACCGATGACCTTCTGCATGAAAGGCAAACGCCTTACCTCCAGGCTATCTCCCGGGCCTCATCTGAAACATATTAATTCACAAACTATATTACATTAAGTTTGTATAAATCTATTATTTGAGCTCTTAAGGCAATATTGATGCAAAAAAAACTTTGCCATAAATAATTGATTCTTATGTAGCACTGACAAAACCATTTAATAGACACTTAACTCAAATGACTCACACAGGACACAAGTTGTTAGAAGTATTTCATGCACATTGATTTGCCCAGGTTCTAAAATAGTATTATTTTATCCAATACCAGTTGTGGGCTTCTATTTAAAACCAAGGAATATTATACCCATAAGCATAGTAGAAGCTATTCTGTTTGAACAATAACAACATTTTTACAACTTTTCTTTTATTGGAATTTGCAGGAATATACGTGTGGAAGTCGCAAAAATTAGTTTATACAGAAAAAGATAAAGTAATTAAAAAAACTTTGGTTTTGAGTAGTTACCTTATTACACAGGTTATCATTAATCACCCAGTAAAAAGACCACAGAAGGGTTCCAAATGACTACATTTTATTAAATTCTCTTTGTCTGAGTTATCCCATTTCACTCTGCGTGTGATTCATTCTAACTTAATACTGTGTTTTCTGGCATATGCTAATACAAAGTAATGAGAAATAGTGCACAGTCATAAAATTCAATTCCTAAAAATGATTACAAAAAATAAAATTTATATATTACATATAACACTTTTATGCAAATCTAAACGTTTGAGTTCAAAATGAGTTTTATCATTTTGAAGATTATAATTTAAATTTCACTAAAATATCTAATTTTCTACAGACTTTAAAATTGATTGCAGCATAAAATGCATTAAATTTAAAATTTTCTCGAGAATTACAAGAACATATTAGGAAGAAAAATGACTAGATCTTTTGAGCATTTGGAGAGGGGCATACCCGCATTGCCCAAGAATTACTAATAGCTCAGCACTCAGAAATCATATCCAAGGCTCGGAGAACTATATGGAATGCTGGAGCTCAAACCTGTTCAACAGCATACAAGACAAATGCTCTACCCAATGTGCATTCGCTTTGGCCCTCTTTTGTTAACAGACAAGATGTTAAGTAGCATGACCAGCAGAAGGATGTAAGTAAAACTCCAAAAGTATCATTTCTGAGAATTACTTAATAAATAAGGGCCTAAAATTATTTGCCTCAATACAGATTAATATATGAAAAATTGGGGCCAGCGAGGTGGCGCTAGAGGCATGGTGTCTGCCTTGCAAGCACTAGCCAAGGAAAGATCGCGACTGTGGTTCGATCCTCCCGTATCCCATATGGTCCCCCCAAACCAGGGACAATTTCTGAGTGCTTAACCAGGAGTAACCCCTGAGCATCAAAAGGGTGTGGCCCGAAAAAAAAAACAAAAAATATGAAAAATTACTAGTACTAGATTTATAAACACAATCTTGAAAACAGACAATAAGTAAAGTTCTTTGATCCAATATTAAAACAATGCATTTTTAAACCAATTATTCATTTACGAATGACTTTGTTTAGCATGTCCTGGAGTCTACAGGGTGTTTTATGAATATAGTATCAATATGCCCTAAAAATGATACTGAGGACACGTCTATTTAGGGTTAAAAAGATCTGGTAAGAAAAAAATCTTCAGGAATTTACTATAGCCATTCATCTGTTGGAAGGCATCATGGTGGGGCAGGGCGGTGGCGCTGGAGGTAAGTGCCTGCCTTGCCTGCACTAGCCTAGGATGGACAGCGGTTTGATCCCCTGGTTTCCCATATGGTCCCCCAAGCCAGGAGCGACTTCTGAGAGCATAGCCAGCATCACCGGATGTGGCCCAAAACCCCCCCAAAAAATGGCATCATGGTTGTTTTCAGGTTCTGGCTATTGTAAATAGCACTGCAATGAATAAAAGTGTGAGGAAGGCATTTTTGTATTGTATTTTTGTGTTCCTAGGGTATATCCCTAGAAGTGGTATAACTGGATCATGAGGGAGCTCAATTTCCAGTTTTTGAGGAATCTCCATATTGTTTTCAACAAGGGCTGGACTAGACAACATTCCCACCATAAGTGAATGAGAGTTCCTTTCTCTCCATCCCACCAGCATGGATAGTTCTCATTCTTTGTGATGTGTGCAGGTCTCTGTGGCATGATATGGTACCTCATTGTCGTTTTGATTTGCATCTCCATGATGATTAATGATGTGGAACAATTTTTCATGTGCCTTTTGGCTATATGTATTTCTCCCTTGAGGAAGTGTCAGTTCATTTATTCTCCTCATTTCCTGATGGGGTTAGATGTTTTTTCTTGTTAAGTTCTGTCAGTACCTTGTATATCTTCGATATTAGTCCCTTATCTGATGAGTATCTGGTGAATAATTTTCCCATTCAATGGATTGCTTTTGTATCCTAGACACTATTTCTTTTGAGGTACAGAAGCTTCTCTGTTTCATATAGTTACATCTGTTTATCTCTGCTTCCACTTGTTTGGAGAGTGCTATTTGCTCCTTGATGATGTCTTTAGTCCCTATGTCACAGAGTATTTTACCTACATGTTGTTCTATATGTTTTATGGTTTCAGGCCTGTGGTACATATACACAATGGAATATTATGCAACCATCAGGAGAGAGGAGGTCATAAAATTTTCCTATACATGCCACCTATTATGCTGAGTGAAATAAGTCATAGAGATAGAGATATACATAGAATCAGCTCACTCATCTATGGATCTTAAGAAATATAAGACATTATTGTAATAATGCCTAGAGAGAATAGAGATGAGGGCTGGAAGGACTGACTCATGACATGAAGCTCACCACATAGAGTAGTGAGTGGAGTTAGAGAAATAACTACACTAACAACTATGGTGACAATATCAATGAGTGAGAGAAGTAGAATGTCTATCTTGAATACAGGTGGGGGTGGCTGAGATTGGGGACATTGATGATGCAAATGTTGCACTGGTAAAGGGGGGTATTCTTTTTATGACTGAAGCCCAACTATAATCATGTTTGTAATGAAGGTGCTTAAATAAATATAAAAAAAGAAGTCAGGAAGAAACGTCCAAAAATGTTGATTATGGAAGTTAGTCTTTAATATTGCTTAAGCACTTGAAATGCCCTTTATTGGTGTGAAAACAAGAGGGAGCCAGGAAGAAAGTGAAGAACAGAAAAAAAATAAGGAAGAAAAAAATAAGGATCTTTCTGATATACTAGAAATACAAGGAAAATTTGAGATACTGGTTTTCTACTTCAAGCAGCAATCTCTATACAGGATACTGCAATATAATCTATTTTTATAATCTATAATTTTAATATATATTTTATATATTTATATATAAATTTTATATATTTTTAATAATCTATTTTTATCGTGATTTTATCTTTAGAACTAAAATTATGAACCTAAAGCAGTACAGTGAATAGGGCATTTGCCTTGCATGCAGACAACCCAGGTTTAATCTCTGGCATCTCATTTGGTCTCACAAGCTTGCCAGTAGCAGTTCCTGAGTGTAGAGTCAGGAGTAAGCTTTGAGCATTGTCAGATGTGTTTTTTCCAAAACAACAATAACAAAAAGATAAATTCTAAATTTTACTAAGAAGATAATTGTCACTGTGTATGTTAGGGTTAAAGAAACATGCCCAAAATTCAAATGGGTAAAAAAACTGAACTGGAAATTCAACAGTAGTTGGTGAACAGTCACTTAGACTTTTTAAAATAATCCAAACTTCAGGCCAACCATGTATAACTAGAATGCAGCAAAACATAGAAAGGAACTTCAGGACGCAGGAATCTAAATTTTTCTAGGTAACAATTTTCTACTTCACGTACTTCTGAATGCAGAGAGTGATCCTGGATTCTGAGCCCTTCCTCCTGCTAAGATCTATGTTGTAATTACAGATAGATTCTTCCTAGATATAACAAAACTTTTAAAGCAAATGTATTTTCTCAACTTTTCAAGTTGGAGAATTAGAGAATACTTCTTGGGCATTCCTGAAAACACTTTCATTTGAGTTATATAAATATGAGTCACAATGAGATGATCAGGATGTGAACAGAAACGGTTTCATGTTGGGCTAGTTGAAATCTAAGAAGTCTTTTAGAGTTTACATGAATAAAAAGTGGTGCTAGAGGTAAGGCATCTGCATTGCAAATGCTAGCCTATGACAAACTGCGGTTCAATCCCCCGACGTCCCATATGGTCCCCCCAAGTCAGGATTGATTTCTGAGCATATAGTCAGATGTAACTCCTGAGCGTCAAACGGGTGTTGCCACCCCCCAAAAAAAAGGAAAAAAATCCCAGTATTTAATAATCTTAGGCTTGCTACTAGGAGGTGGAAAAATTTGTTAAGTGATCCAAAAAAGAAGCATAGTTGTCAAATAGTTACATTTTTGTAGCAGGATATGCTCATATGTGTGCTCTGGGCCCATGCAAATGGTTGTCTGCATCTCTCGTATTGATATGCACTTTCCTACTTTTATTCTGTATAGCTAGACTTTCTCTGCCTTTGCAGAAAGCTGAATTCTCTCTTAAGCTGTTTATTTTTCTTTTATTATCCTTTTCCTCTCATTCCTCAAAATTTTCAAATAAAACCCATTTTACTTCAAAAAACTTTTCTGGAAAATTCCAAATCATAAATATTACATTTTCATAAATGTTTTATTGTATTACTTCTATTTCCCTATAATGCATACCTATCATGTGTTCATGCCTCTCTTGTTATTCAAATTTATTGTGTTCATTTCTCCTAGTAAGAGACTCATGATAAAAGTTCATATTCAATCTAGACTTCTCTCAGCTTTTAGTACCCATTTTGGAAAAATATTATTTTCTACTGTGCTATTTCTATGTATTTTTAGTATGAATACAGGTGTATCTGGTACATTGTAGGTTCATGTAAGTTTTAGAAATGTTTTTTAAATTTTATTTTTGAACCATTATGACTTACAAAGTCATATTGGTTTTCAGATATAAACTGAATCAGGCCCTTCCCATCACCAGTGTTCACCTCACACCACTAATGTGCATCAAGCACATTCTCTATCAACCCCCACCCCACCCCCAGCATGCCACTATAACAAGCCCATTTTCAGTTTAGACTGTTAAAGTTTGTGTCACTTGATTCCATTGTTGTTGCCTTTGGCTTGGATATTTAGTTCTGTAGTTTTTTAACACTACTAATGCATCTGAGACTGCTTGGCCCCTGGTCCCCAGCCTTTATTTTATGTCAGTTTCCTCCTCTTTCACTCAGTTTCTTTACTTCTCCACACTATATTATGGGGTCAAGAGTTTTGAA
Source organism: Crocidura indochinensis (assembly GCA_004027635.1). Taxonomy (NCBI): domain Eukaryota; kingdom Metazoa; phylum Chordata; class Mammalia; order Eulipotyphla; family Soricidae; genus Crocidura; species Crocidura indochinensis. Next base: position 4,263 of record PVKC010003591.1, on the reverse strand, counting down.
ACAGGGACTGGAGAGATAGCATGAAAGTACAGCATTTGCCTTGCATGCAGAAGGACGGTAGTTCGAATCCTGGCATCCCATATGGTACCCTGAGCCTGCCAGGAGCAATTTTTGAGCTTAGATCCAGGAGTAACCCTGAGTGCTGCCAGATGTGATACCCACAAAAAAAAAAAAAAGAGTGTTTGAAACAACTCCCATACAGTGACTTCTTAAGGCTAGAGAAATATCACATTAGATTAGGCACTTGTCTCTCACACAACTGATCTAACAGGTTTGGAGCAATAGTATTCCAAATAGTAGGGTGCCTTCCTTGCTTGCAGCTCATGAGGGTGCAATCCCCAGTTCTCTATGTGGTCCTTTGAGACCACCAAGAATAATATCTGAGCACCCTGATTATGTCCCCCCAAACTAAAAATTATAAATAAACCAGGTTTCATCCCCAACTCCATAAGATGGGCCCACGATCAATATTAGAGGTGATCCCCGAGCAAACAAAATATCAAAAGTAAGCGCTGAATACAACTAGATTTGGCACAAATTTTTAAAATAGGTTCACATAATGGGCTCATTTTTTGTTACCACCCCTGCAAATTACTTATGCACAGTAGCTAATACAATGATTCAACTCATAAGATGGCTCTACTCTTAAATGTACATGGGTATTTTTCAAACTCAGCATCATATTCTATAGGTAAGAGAGCATGTATAATAATTCAGTTATAAAATCCATCATAAAAAAGTTATATTGATTAGAATTTTCTATGACTTTATAAGACAATATCAGCAGGAATTCTATCATTTATGCTCACCAATATTAAGTTCTAGAATGTAGTAATAAAGTAATTTATATGGAATATATGCTATATTATACTGCCCTAAAACTGTCTATCCAAAATGTATAGAATGTTGAAGTCATTTTAATTATACTATATATTCTAATTATGCTATATTATAATTTTTAATATTATCACATATTACTTCAAAATTCTTTAATTTTCCCATAATTCTTCTATAATTTATTCATCTAATAAAAATGTGCCAGTATTTTAGTACCACAAATACAAAAGTAAATAAGACAGACAAAATCTTATCCTCAGAGGATTTATATTATAATGGTAATGCAGAGTGAATTGAAAACTAAATAATATGTCATAAAGTTATGTGTGCTAGTACAAATACTAATCATAGAAAGAAAACAGAAAAATATTGGAATGGTGTTGATTTTTAATTGTATCCAAAGATTGTCTCTAGTAAAAGAGCTTTGAGAAGGTACTCTTCTTTGGTTCTCACTGCTTGAATATGAAAATTTGCCTATATAATTTTATAGCAAGACTAATGTTGAGTTAGACAATATCTGAATTGCCCCCAAATTCCAATCTACTCTTTTTTTGGTAATTACTGATAAAATGTGTCCAAACTAGATGTATTATGTTCATTAACAATAAACAAAACGGGAGCCCAAGCTATAGCAGAGTGGGAGGGTATTTGCCTTGCATACAGCTAACCTGGCTGGACCGGATTCCATTCCCTGCATCCATATGGTCTCCCAAACCTTCCAGGAGTGATTTCTGAGTGCATAGCCAGTAGTAACCCCTGAGTGTCATAGGGTGTGGGTCAAAAAACATAAAGGAAAGAAAACTAAACAGAACGAACAAAAACCATTCTAAGAAAAATTTAAGATGACAGAAGCAGCGAAAATGGTGTCAAAATGGTAATGGCACTTGCAGTCACTTGCTGACTCCATTTTTGTTTTGCAGAAAGGGTAGTCAGTTTATATATATATATATATATAAACTGATTATATATAAATGGTATATATATATAAACTTATTATATAATGAGTTCTTTACTCATTTGTCACTGATTACTACTAAACTAGTAAAAGTGTACTTATCAACCATTATCCCTAAAGAGATGTTTTCCAATGAAGTGATGGTGTTATAAAATACTTTAAAGAGAAACTTGGAAAAAAAGAGCAATAACATTTTTTTCTTTCTCATTAAAATGTCACCAAAAATTGAGAAATTTTTTAAAAGCAGAAAAATAGCTTAACACTTTGGTGTTTACTTATTATGATGTATATGCAAATAAACTTTATTTAAAATTATAACTCTAGAAAATGATCTGTACTACTCACTGTAGCCTTACCCTGGTGGTTCTGCTTGATATAGGCATTGTTCTAGTTAAAAAAGGAAGATAATAATATTTCATCCAAATGCTCAATATAAATAATTATGAAATATCTGTAGTGTTTGGAGACATGAACCCATATTTCAGATTATTGTTTATAAAATAAAACAGAACAACTTGGTAGAATAATTATTTTTAAGATATAATATTGCATCAATATTTAGTGCTATTTATTTGTTGGGTGCTAATAGAATGTACAGAATCAATTCTACTTCTGTTGTAAATATATGTAGTTCACTACATACTTTTTTATTTATTGCATCAATATACAGCTGAATTTTTTTAGTTTTTGTAGTCACATATTAAATATTTATGCATGCTTAGAAATTTATTGTTAAATAGATATACAAACCTATTAGCTAATTATATTTCTCTAAAGCTTGTGTATTTTTATAAACTTCCCTTTTATTTCTTTTTTGGGGGGAGATAGTACTCCTGTATATATGTTACTCAAGGGTTGCTCCTAGCTCTGTGCTCAGAAATTACTCCTGGCAGGCTTGGGAAACCATATATGATGCCGGGGACTGAGCCCTCACTGGCCATTTGCAAGGCAAATAACGTACCTGCTAAGCTATCATTATGTCCCCTGGACTACCCTTTACTGTATAGTTCATCATGACAGAGTGTCATTTTCCAAGTTTAAGAATTTTTATCAGTGCTTCTAGTCTCTTATTCAAAGAAATCAAAATGTATTAATTCAAGAAGCACCATATCTAGTAACAACTACTAATTTCACTTTTACAAGCATTACCAGTACTAATCTTAAGAGAATAATTAATTTTCACATCCTGAAAACACAAAGTATACCCTCAAATTTTCAAGTCTTATTATAATTCTTTGTCTATAATTAATATGGGGATCTTTGTAAAGAAGGATTTATACAAATTGATTTAGTATTATGTTCCTCATCAACCACAATTGCCACCAATAGCTAAATCCCAATGAGGTACATAAGAAATATTTTATGTAAAATATCCACATTAAAGATTATTATCTCCTAGAAAATGTTATTGATGATACTAGCAACATGTGGCTAGAGAAAAAATAGCAATATAATAAACAGTGAAATGAACATTTGAATATATATCTTCTTTACTGTGAGAGTTTTATGTGAGAAATGAGGGTGAAGTCAGTGAAATAACTAGTAGGTACTAATTATTCAATTAGTTTTAATTGAATGAAATTGTGCAAGAACTGGATTGACTGACCTAAAAAAATCGTAGACATGAATAAATAGTAAAATAGTGAACTACATATATTTACAACAGAAGTAGAATTGATTCTGTACATTCTATTAGCACCCAACAAATAAATAGCACTAAATATTTTAGAAATATATATAATTATGAAATTTTTGACAATGGAAAGAGAGTGACTGGGCTTGAAGTCAGAATTTGAGCACAGAAATATACCTATCATCAAAGACAATGTAGGGGCCGGAGAGATAGCATAGAGGTAAGGCATTCGCCTTTCATGCAGAAGGTCATTGGTTTGACTCCAGTCATTCCATATGGTCCCCTGAGCCTGCCAGGAGCGATATCTGAAAATGGAGCCAGGAGTAACCCAAGTGCTGCCGGGTGTGACCCAAAAACAACCCCCCTCCCAAAAAAAAGATATGTAACAACAAAATAGTAGCAGTAGGGTAAGAAGTTCAAATCACAGGAAAATAAAAACTCAGTAGTTCTAGCATTAATTTCAAATCCTGTCATTCAGAATTTTGTGGAATAGCAAAGGCAATGATAACAATTAATTTTCAATCATCCAGCTTCTATAAAATTCCAGGCAATCTGGTTCTTTAAAAAAAATTCACTGCCAGACGCCCCCATGCCAAAGGATCTGGTAAGCTGGGCCCTGGGGGCTGGGGTTGGGGAGGAGGCAAACTCCACCCCTATGCAGTCATAAACAGCAGAGGCCAGAACTGGCCTCAGAGCACCCACATGCGATGACAGTTAACCAAAGTAAAACTCCGTTATCCATAACAGATGCCCTGCATTACTGTCTTTTTTTTGTATGGATAATCAATTTCATAATCGCGCGGGCAAATACCATTTTAACGTTATCCAAAAATACTCT
>PVKC010003590.1:0-38574 GCA_004027635.1 Crocidura indochinensis | reverse complement strand
AGAAAGAATGGCTTGAGGAAGTGTATTTAAAATTAAACTTTTTCAAATGCATAAAGTTTATGCATTATGGCTGCTGTAAAATATGGTGTTCCTTTTCCTCTTTGAGTAGCAAGAGATTGTGATACAAGGTCTAATCCTACTCTTAGAACCTCCACTGACATCAATAAGAAAGGAAATAAGTGGTAATTTATTCTGAGTCAAGAGGGAATTTTCTAAAATGCAATGCAACCTTAATTTAGAATAGAGGAAAAGGGTATAAATTAGGTTTTTTTTATAGTGGTAACAATTTGCAGACAATGTAGAGATTTATGGATTAATTTGTTTTAAATTAACTTTTATAGGGTGACTAATAGTCCATAGGGATAAACCAGACTTTCAGTTGCCCATGATTTTCAGTCAGATCTAGAAAGGAGATCATTTCTCTCAGGAAACAGTGACACACTTCAAAAAATATGCCATACAATTTTTTTGTCAATGTCCAGAGAAAATAAATAACTTCTAGACCTTGGGCAAATGTATTCACAACTGGCCCAACATTTGATGTCACATTTCAGTCAGAAAAAGAGGAAGACCCTGACCTCCACACTGGCAGAGCTCTTTCATCCAGGGATTTCACTGGATGACATAACAGTGGCGCCCAAGGGGGGCTCATAGAGTCAAATGCTTTGCATTATAGGCACATAAAACCATTTCCACCATTTTTCCTTTAGTCTAAAAAACACATCAGATCTGGGACCTGAAAGTTCATAAATTAGTATTCAGATTTTATATCATATCAGTGTCTTCTAAATATGTTTTCAGTATCAAGGTCAGATTTGATTTTAAATCATCTATGAATGTACAATTGCTATCTATCTAACTATCTAATATTTATTCATCCATCCCTCTTGAGACACTTAGTTAAGCTAAGTTAAACTAAGATGGTTTTAACTAAACTGATCATATCTATTTGTTCTATTAAAGATGGCAAAGCACAGTTAAATACCAGAACAATTTTATTAGTCACTTGTTTAGTTATCACTAACAGTTAAAGACATTATATTCTCTTTCATGGAGAAGATAATTGTTAAATAAAACATGTTACTTGAATATCTTTATACACAACATAAATCTATTTGTGAATAACTCACCTCAACTTAAAATATTTTTGCATTGACAATTATTTTCTCTCTGAATTTTTGTATACTTCATTTTGTACTCTGCTTTCATTGTTGTCATCAGATTAGCATAAATTTTACTTAAATGTCTGTGCATGTATGTATGTGTGTGTGTGTGTGTATGATAACAGGGATCAAACAGGATGTACTTTACCACTAAGCTACATTTTTCACACACTACTGCCCCACTTTTAAAAAATAAAATATGCCCTTTATCTTCTTTCTGGCTTTAGGATGTTTCTTTTATCTTTGCTCCAATTTTTCTATGATGCTTTTTTTTTCACATTGCCAGAAATAAAACCAAAGGCTTCAAACTTGCAAGAGAAGTGTATTTATTTGATCACTGAACCACAATTTTTAGTCCTGCTATGATGCATTTTGGTGTTTATTTCCTTCAAATTATTTTTATCTTGATTTTGAGGTTCAACTATTGCATCACTACTGAGAAATCCTTTGTCATAACTTTAGATGTTGATTCAAATGCATTCTATATATATATATTAGATCTTAAACAACAACCCTTTTATAGTATTCTTTTTTTCAGAGATTTCTAACTCATTGTCTTTAGATCCTGCTCTTATCAATTCTTTGGTTATAATTTATAATCAATATTTTATTTACATTACTTTTTATTTAAAAACAAAATTTTACTTATGAGTAATATGGATGCATTTGTTCATATTTTCTACTAAATCTATGAAAAAGTGGTACTTGCTCTGATTGATTTATCAGGGATGTCCTTTTTATGGACACTAAGAAATTTTTATGTACAAGCAATTTGTGTATGTGTCTTGTCTGTGCTTTATTAAGTACAGCATACAGAAAAGACACAAGTTCTAATATAGCAATAAATACACTTTTATAAAGTGAGTATAAATTTATAACCATTATAAATCATGCTTATAAACTGTCTTGCATATTTCTTTGGATGAGCATATGTTGAGCATTTTTATTGAGTTTATACCTAGAGGAATTGCTTTATCATGGACTATGTGTCATTCAACTTTAGTGGAAGCTAGCAAACAGTCTGTTTTCAAACTAGTTTTAGCGATTTAAATGATATGTATGACATATGAGAATTTTTATTGATCCATCATTTGGTGACCTGTTTAATTTCAAATATGATATTTGGGAGTAACATTTGATGACTCCATTTATTTATTTTCAGATTTTATTGGTCATTTGACACTCGAGTTCCTTTTTATTGTTATATTTAATTAAAAAATTTAAATTGAATCTCGTGAATTACAAACTTACAAAGTTAGTCATGATAACTTTGAGGAGTACAATGTTCCAATAACAATTCTTTCACCAGTGTCCACTTCCTTCCACCATTATCTCCAATTTTCCTTTTGACCTTAGGTTGCCTCTATGAAAGGCACATTTTTTTTCTTTTTTCATTTTAAGCCCAGTTGTTTACAGCTTTGTTATTGAAAGGATATCATGCATATCACTTTAACTCTTTTTAGTGTCCAATTCATTTTCCTCTATCATTGTCATATTGGTCCTATATGATCTATTTCCTCTCCCTCTCCCTACTGTATCAAGTTTTCTTCTAAGGATCACTTCTGCTCTTTGTTTCTACTGCCTCTGGACATTAGTTATTTCCTTATAATGATTCTTTTATTATTACAAGCTTGCTACTCATTCTTATTTTATATTATTTACAATCACTTTCTGCCTACTCAGCAATTGTTTTATTCCTTTATTTCAATTTCTTTAAAATATGGTTTACTTATTGACTCATGTGGTAAGATTTCTTAGTAGCTTAAGTTAAAAGTATATTCCTATAGGAATGATAACTATTTGCTAAGCACCATGAAACACCAGTCTGGAACAACTTCATAGTTAAAATGGACCGAAAACCTTTAAGGAGGAAAAATGCGGTTGTCAACTCCCAGGGGAAATTTCCACCTTTCAGATAAAATCAGCATTGTAAGAAAGATTGTCTTCATGTCCTTTTCTGTAAAGTAGATCTCTCCTTCCTCACTTGGCCTTTCACTGAGATAGCGTATTCCTATTGGGTCTTGGTATGCAGCTAAGTCCCCAGTGTAGCTACCTATCAAATAACCACCTTGGGCCAGCTCTAATCAATTCCTTTGACTCCTTCACCTAACTTATCTGTCAAAGTAAACTCTGTTGTTCACAAAAGATAGACAGGTGTCCCCAGACTTAACTCTATCTTTTTGGATGTGTGGCTTTATTTCAACTTTATTCTCTAAAAACAGCTTTTCAATTTTTGTCGCGGCAGTGAATTTAGAGATGTTTCACATTTTTATTATAAGCACTATTTATTTAAGAAGAGGAAAATTATTTAGCTTAGCAGTTCTTAAGGTTTTAGAGTCTCTGCTCTAAGTCTCATTTTGAAATGATATCCCTAATATTAAATAAGGTACAACTTAGTTTTTTCTTCAAGTTCCTTTCAGAATTATAATGGAGGATATGATAGTAACATGATGTGATGACGTCAAGCCAATGGAACATATGTTTTAGAGATTTTTTTGTTTTTGTTTTTGGTTTTTGTGCCACACCCGATGACGCTCAGGGTTAATCCTGCCTGTGCACTCAGAAAGCGTTCCTGGCTTGGGGACCATATGGGGCAGGGAATCGAACCACAGTCCCTCCTAGGTCAGCCGCGTGCAAGGCAAATAAATGCCCTACCGCTGTGTCACCGCGACCTTATTTTTTAATTCTAAATTCTGTTTTAAATCTTAAGTTCTAACAATAAATGTCAGCAAGTATAACTCATGTAACAAAAACTCTTTAGTGTTCTAAGTACATTTGAGGATTAAGTAGGGATTTTGAGGGAAAAAAAGATAGTAAAATGCTAGTTTGGGTTATCTTTTTTGCTTATAATCAAAATGCTCACCATTACCTGTCTGTACTGAAAAGAGTTTGAGGTAGAAAAGATCCATCTGAAATTGTTAAGGTTTGTTAAAATGTTCCCAAGAGACTTCAAGTTAATTTTGGACCTTCTAAAAGTTGAAAGCCATGCTTTATTTTTTATAGCACTGTGAAATCATATACAAGTAATTCAATATCCTGATTCTCCATTTCAACTATTCAATGGGAAATAATAGTCTTATTCTTCCTGTGCTTGTTAGACCTATTTTAGGCAAGATGACAGATAACAAGTTTAGTCTTGTGTCATTTCAGGGTTTGAATTTTTAAGAAATAAAGGCATATGAAAACTAGTTAAGATACATTTGTCTTAATTTACTTCTGGCAGGAAGAAAATCTTCCTAGCAGACTTACTTTAGATAAAATGACTAGAATTCAAACTGGGAAGTAAATTTAACTAGTAATTTCAAAATCTATATGAGACATGAAAATATCCTATCTACGCACTCTAAATTTAAACACATAGCCAATGTTAAAGTAATGGCTTATTTTAATGTTATTATGGAAAAGTAAAATGTGGAACTGGAGAGTTAGCTTAATTTAATGAGGGTAAAAAAAGTACTGAGTTTTAATTTTTTTTTTTTTTTTGCAACTTAATAGCCATGTTGTAGTAGAATGTCATGTTAGTGTCTCCATATTTACTACCTGTCTTGGTATTAACACCCATTTGTAATCCCTTCCTACCCTGTCTATAATAATGAGGAACCTTTCTTTGCTCCTTTCTCTGACAATGGGACATTAACAAGTATGATGTAGTCGGAGGCTCACTTAATGCTTGTCTTTTGAGGCTAACTTTTGAAATGTTTCTTGTAAATGAGAGGTCACCTTGAGTATTTTATTCCTAGTCAAGCTTTTTGCTAATGCAATTTCATGAGTGACCTAAGTGTTCCATATAGAACAAAAGAACTGCCCAGATGCACCCATTTATCTCTTATTACTATGAGAAATAAAAGGTCATCATTTTAAGTTACTATGTTTTGGGATAGTCTGTAATGCATTTAAAGATCACAATCTCTAGATATTCTTTTACAAAAACATTTCCCTTAACGAAGCAGAAGTCTTCCATACACCACAAAAGCACCAAGGGGAGAGTAAATGAACATGCAAGGAGTCTATAGTTAATCCCATGACAGTATATTTCAAGGGAGGAGAAACCCTATATCTCTTAGGGCAAGGGAATTTCCTCTAAAGTCCACAATAATAACTGTGCCTATGCAGGGAAAAAGAAGCACAAAATAGTCTCTTATATTTATTTATCTATTTATTTATTTTTTTTACTTGTTTTGGTGTAGATATTGAAGTTGGTGTCTCCAGTTTTATTTTATCTTATTTTATCTTTTTCTTTCCTTTTGTGCTTTGGTATGTTTTTTTGGTAGTACCAAGACTATTATGTGGTGCTTGTCTTTATTGCTGTAGTGTTCACTGAATATTTTATTTGATATTTCTTTTTGCATTGTTGTGGTGTTTCAATTCCTTTTTTCCTTTCCTCTCTCAAATTGAGGTTGAGAGCCTCTAGAAGGACTCCACTCATTTTCAGCTTATTTGATTTTTATCCGATTTTAATGCTTTTCTTTTCTTCAAACAAAACCACATAACTTGAACTATCTAGTTCCGCCTCTCAAATAGAGGGAGAAATAAGGGAGGGTACCAGGACCAAACAGATGTATGATCACTAAATAGTAAGCTAGACACAGAGGGGACCACTTATTCTAGCAGCCCGGCGGGTGAGATGGGTGATATGGGATACAAGATGGGAAGGGGGGTGGAGGAAGGACAAATTTGATGATGGGAATTCCCCTGATTCAATGATAATATGTACCTAAAATATTGCTGTGAAAGATATGTAAGCCAATATGGTCAAAATAAAAATTATATTAAAAAAACATTTCCCATAACCATAGGAATAGAAATATTTGTCTCACCTATACCTGAGAGTTTGTATAAAAATCAAGCAAGTTTTTCCTAAAATGTTGACAAAATGCTAATGGGAGAGGGTAAAGAAAAGACAACGAGGTCTGAATTCCAATGTTTGTTATGTTTATATAAATAATAGGATTCAATCAATCAAATCATTATGATATAATTTAACATTAGAATGCCTTGGTTATTATTTATTTAGTCATCCCAGAAAAAAAAAAAACAAGGTCTAAATTTTAAAATTAAAAACAACTAAAACACAGCAAAATTTTCTGGGCAAGGACCATTGTCCTTGTCTTTTCCTTCTCCACCAAGATACAACATAAAGACATAAAACATTACCAGAATGATTTCATAAAAAAATTTTTGGTTACTATGATTTATTATGCTTACATTATGTATTATACATGCATACAGTGTTCCAACCTCAATCAGTGCCTATTTCCCTCCACCGTTATTTCTGTAGGATAGTACTATAGGATAGTTCTCATGCTTTGTTTGCTTTGAGCATTTTTATGCTCTTTCTATTCTTCTTCATATGTTGTATATGAGAGTACCCATTCTGTATCTGTCCCTCATTTCTCTCTGATTTTCCTTAACATAACATCCTCTACCTCTATCTACTTATCAGCATATTATAAGATTTTTTTTCTTATATCCTATTAGTATTCCATTGAGTATATGTGTCATAGTTTCTTTCGCCAGTGTCTTTGTCCAGTCACTTGTTCTTAGACAATTGGGTTGTTTTTATTTTTTGGTATTATGAATAGTGCTTCAGTTAACATAGGAGAACTAATGTCTTTTTGCGATAGTTTCTGGAATCTGGAAACAGATTCAGAGCAGTAGAATTTCAAGTTCATATGAACCTTAATTCATAATTTTTGAGTTGTGCCTAATTATTTTCCAAGAAAGTAACAGTCTCTCCCACAGTGTATTTTTGGTCACCTTCATGACATCACTGACTGTTCTTTTTTTTTTTATATAGGTATGTGAGATTTAGAAACTTTTGACTTAGATTCTCAGTAAATTAAAGGGCCCAATATAAATAATATATTGACTATATTGACACTTAACCATTCTCCAATCTATCGTTTAAAATATGTATTTCTGGGGCCCTGGAGATAGCATGGAGGTAAGGCATTTGCCTTTCATGTAAGAGGTCATCGGTTTGAATCCCGGTGCCCCATATGGTCCCCTGTGCCTGCCAGGAGCGATTTCTGAGCATGGAGCCAGGAGTGACCCCTGAGCACTGCCGGGTGTGACCCCCCAAAAAAAAACCAAAAAAAATATGTATTTCTTTGACCTCTTTCTATTAAAAATGGTTCTCTTCTGTAACACTCCAAATAGTTTATATGAAGCTGACATAACCTTGGTATCAAAAATATACAGAGACACAACACAAGAAGAGAAGCATAGCCCGATACCTTGATGAACACAGATGTAAAGATCCTCAACAAAATACTAGCCAAGTAAGATTCACCCTAGAAATACAGGATAGTTTAACATATGCAAGTCAATCGATATAATATACCATATGAATAAAGCAAAAATGATCTTATTATAGCAATAAATGAAAAGAAAGCATTTGACAAGGTACAGTACCTATTAAAGATAAATAAAAAATTCAACAGGATAGGAATTTAAAAAAAGTTTACAAAATTTAGTCCAAGCCATTTATAATAAGCCCACAGCAAACATTATAGTTGATGGGGAAAAATCTAAAAGCCTTTCCTATAAAATCTGGTTGCATATATAATCAATTATTTTCAATACATTATTTTTTATAACAATGAAGTATCATCTCACACTTCAAAGAGTAGCACACATCACGGAAGAAAACAAGAACAACCAGTATAGGTGTGGATGCAGGGATAAAGGAACTCTTATTCACTGTTGGTGGGAATGCTTTTTAGTTCAGCCTTTCTGAAGAACATTATGGATATTCTTCAAAAATAAAAAAGAAACTGGAAATTGAGTCCCCATATTATTCAACAATATCATTCCTATGTATATATCTTAAGAACACAAAACACAATACAAAAATGTCTTTGCATTTCTATGTTCATAGCAGCACTATTTAAAATAGCCAGAATCTGGAAACAACTCAGGTACCCAACAACAGATGAGTGGGTAAAACTGTGGTACAGCTACACAATGGAATACTATGCATCCATTAGAAAAATGAAGTCATGAAATTTTCCTACTATACATAGTTGGTGGACATGGAGATCATTATTATGAGTAAAATGAGTCAGAGAAAAAAAAATATATATAGGATAGTTTCATCTGTGGGATATAAGAAAAATAAGACAGTATGTTAATATTCAGAGACAAAAGAGATAATTGCTGGGAGGACCAACCCGTGATATGATGCTTGCCACAAAGAGTGGTATGTGCGGTTAGAACACTAACTTCACTGACAACTATCATGGCAATGATAGTGAGAGAGAAGCAGAATGCTTGTCCCAGAGACAGAAGTGGGAGCTGGGTAGACAGGAGACATTGGTAATGGGAAAGTTGCACTGCTGAAAGGCTATGTGCATTCTATGACTGAAACCGTGGTGCTTAAAATAAATTATTTTTTATAAAAAGAAAAATCCATGAATTTTATACTACAAATAAAGAAATATTTAAAAATATTAAAAAGAAAAAAAGACATAGATCAAAACCTTCTGAAATTTATCTGGAACAAAAACTTTCATGAATAGCTAACACAATTTTTAGGTAAAATATGATAGGAGGCATCACTTTTCCAAACATCAAAGTGTATTATAACAGAGTAGTAATTAAAACAGCATTGTATTTGTTGACAAATATAGTTGGCAATGATCACTCTGGACAAGAGCTGGCTGCTATAAAGAGATAATGTAATAGACATGATACTCTTTTAACAACTATATTGCAAACCATGGTGTACAAAAGGAAAAAATAAAGGAAGGGGAGTGAAAGAGAGGGAGAATGAGAGAAATATAGACAGATAGGAAAAATAGCTGCCCCAAAGTAAGGCAGGTTAGGGTAGGAGGAAAATAAGGACATTGATGGTGAAAATGTATTCTGATGAAAAGTGTTGTACATTGCTTAAGTGAAATCAATCATAAACAACTTTGCAATTGTGAAAAACTTCATTATGAACAGACTTATAATCACAGTATTTATATAAAGTGATTAATTTTTCTTAAAAACCATCATGCTATTGAAATAAAGACAAATCCTCAGATCAATGGAATAGACTTGAATATCTGGAGATGGACCCACAGGTTTACTAATAATTAATTTTTGATAATGGGGTAAGAAATATAGAGTGAAGCAAGGAAAGCCTCTTTAACAAGTGCTGTTGGGAAAACTAATCAGCTTCATTAAAAGAAAAAGTTAGCTCTTTAACACTGTGCACAATAGTCAAATAAAAGTGGATAAAAGACCTTAATATCAGACCTGAAACCATTAGATACATAGAGAAAAATGCAGAACACTCCATGACAATGAAGCTAAAAGCATATTCAAAAATGAAGCACTACTGACCAAGCAAGTGGAAGCATAGATATAGAAATAGAACTGCATTAAAGTAAGAAGTCTCTGCATCTCAAAGAAGACAGTGACTAGTATACAGATACTGCCCGTGGAATGGGAGAAATTATCACCCAATAGCCATCTGATAAGAGGTAAATATCTAAAATATATAAGGCACTGGTAGAACTTAATAAGAAATAAAAAAATCTAACCACATCCAAAATGGGAAAAAGGGATGAACAGACATTTTTTTAAGTCGGTCAAATAAATATTTAGTGGAAATAAAAATGATTAGACTTGTACACCAAACCCATAGTCAACAACAACAGAATCTATACCCAATTTACTGCAAACTGTACAAGTGGGGAACAGTTACACTAGCACTATCGGGGTAAGGAGAAAGATATGGGATACATGCTGGGAACAGGGGTGGAGGGAGGACAACACTAGATGGGGTGGGAATGCCTCTGATTTATTGTCACTATGTACCTTAAATATTTCTGTGAATCAATTGTAATTCACTTTGACCACAATAAAAATTTAAAAAAGAAAAAGAAATACATATGGCCAAAAGGCACATAAAAATGCTCCACATCATTAGTTATCAGAGATATACAAATCAAAACAACAATGATATAACATTTCACATCACAGAGACTAACACACATAAAAAAGAATAAGAACAACCAGTGCTTGCAGAGAGAAAGGGACTCTCAGTCACTGCTCTTAGTAATGTAGATTGGTCCATCATTTTGGGAAAATAATATGGATATTCTTCAAAAAAAATCTTAGGAATTGAGCTTCCATATGGTCCAGCATTACTATGCCTATAAATTAAAGTGCACTGCAGAAAGTCCTCTGCTTTCATATGTTCATTCTAGCACTAATCACAAAAGCTAGAAACAACCCAATTGCCTGAGAACAGATGAGTGGATAAAGAAACTATAGTACATCTACACAATAGAATACTATGCAGCTGTTAGGAAAAATAAAGTAATAAAATTAACTTATACTTAGAAGGCTCTGGAGAGTAAATTTGCTGAGCGAAATGAGTCAGAAAAAGGGGAATAAATATAAAATGTTTGTTAAAATAAAATAGTGATATGCATGATACTCCTTCAATAACTATATTGTAAAACAGTGTCTAATAGGAAAAAAAGGAGAGAGAGAGGAGAGAGAAGAGAGAATGTCTGACATAGAGACAGGTACTGTAGAAAGCAGAGAGGATGCCAGGAGGAAAACTGAATGTTGGTGGTGGGATATGTGCACAAAGGGTGTTGTAAACTATGATTGAAGGTCCTCAATACTTTAGTAACAACAACAAATGACAATTGTATTAGAAACAACTTTGTCAACCATGATGTTTCAATAAAATAATTTAAAATACCATAAAATTATCCACCAAAAGTACTGCCTCCATGTCAGTAAAAGCTAAGTGTACACTCAACCTGATTTTGGCATCTTCCAACTTTCTGTCTTTAGCAATATAATCTCATTAACAACCACTGTTTCTTGACTTATCCTTCATTGGCAATGTAATAAGTCTTCATGATTACATTTTAAACTCATAAATTTGGGGGGATGAATTCAGCTTTTTAAAAATTTTAATGAAGCATTAAAATTATTCAAAATTATTAAAACTCAGAATACACAGTAACGATTATTTGTGATATTGTCCTCTTTTTTAACTTTAGAGAAATTATGAGGCAGACTTATATATGCATAGAAAATATAAGTATAAACTTCTACTTATGACTACTCAGTTTCAAATTACTATATAGATTATAACAGCATTTGTATGATAACAGGAAAAAATATGGTTAGTTTCTATTTCCCAATGGGATGCTACATTATAAGTCCATTAGCAGTTGCATATGTTATTGCTGTAATTCTAACAACCACCATATATTACCATGGTAATAATAATGTAATTCTTATAGCATACAATATGTAATTTATTGAACGTTGCTGGAATTTATTTTTATATTGTAAATTTGGCTTGCTTTTCAGTACTCAAACTTCCTATGCCTTGAGTTAGGACTTTAGTCATGTTATTTTTGTTCAAATAAGCTGTCAGAGGCACAGGACTGAGAAAAGTGTGTGCAAAAGAATGTTGAAGCTTGGCAGTCATTAAAGTCTTGGGTTAGAAGTAAAGTGAATGATTGGAATGCAAGTTGAGTGGGTCCATTCATGTATGTCATATTGATACTTCCAAAGTTTGCTGACTAGGTGATTTGTATATAAGTCACTGTTATTGGAGTATTCATAGATATTCTATTGCACTTAAGGTTTTGACAGATGAAGCTTTCCTTATGAATTGTCAAAAGGATCACAAACTCCTCTACAGTTTCTATTTCAGTCACCAGTAGCTTGTTTGCTTGCTTGCTTGCTTTTTCTTCTCCTGATGCCCTTTAAAGATAGTTTTTGAGGATCTACAATACATAAGACTATGAAAATAGCTCTTGAATTACTGTCAATTCTCAAATTGGACTGATTCTCTAAATCATTCCAAGAAAATAGGTATCAGATGTTTCTTTAGAGGTACATATAAAATAAAATTGAACAGTTGTTTTAATGTTTTAACCTGTTACATTAATTTCCTTGTTATGCTCAACTGTACTTTCTTATATAAATATATTCACATATATTCTGTTCTATGATGTATATGTATAGAATACAGGCAGAACCATAATTTCTTTGATTTTTATATAAATATATTTATTTAAAATGTATTTTATTATACTTAAAACATTTTCTTTCTTTCTTTCTTTCTTTCTTTCTTTCTTTCTTTCTTTCTTTCTTTCATTCTTTCTTTCTTTCTTTCTTTCTTTCTCTTTCTTTTTTTTTTTTGTTTTGTTTTTTGGCCACACTCAGTGACGCTCAGGGGTTACTCCTGGCTATGAGCTCAGAAGTCGCTCCTGGCTTGGGAGACCATATGGGATGCCAGGAGATAGAACCGCGGTCCGTCCCAGGCTAGCGCTGGCAAGGCAGACACCTTACCTCTAACGCCACCGTGCCGGCCCCATACTTAAAACATTTTATATGAGTTTTGGGAGCTACAACCTATCATGATTCTGAGTGTCCTCTTCATAAAAGTGGCATAGTACTACCCATATTCTGATAATGCCCTTTATAGAGCTAGGTATACAGATTATCACAGTAAACTATCATATGAATCCATTCAGTTTTTCATTAGGAAGTCTATTTTTATTTCATAAATTGAAGCAATTCAGAGCTTAGTTTCTGCATCTTTCAATCTTTTTTAAAATGCCAATGTATTTCTTGAGTCAAGGATTCAGTAAACTCAACTCTTAATAGAGTTCTCTTAAAGACAATGGTACTCATCAAGTGCTATATACCTGCTGTGCTATAGCTCTGGCCTTTGTTTTTTGCTCTTTGTTAAGTATGCTAATCTTTGTGGTGTGAGATAGCTCATTGTTGTTTTGATTTGTCTCATCTCCCTGATGATGAATGAATATTTTCCACATGTCTTTTGGCCATTTGTATTTCTTCTAAGAGGAAGTGTCTGTTCATTGTCTCTCCCCATTTTTGGATGGGGCTAGACTTGTTTTTCCTTGATGAATTCTACCAGAGTCTTGTATATCTTAGATATAAATCCCTTATCAGATGAGTATCGGGTAAATAGTTTCTCCTATTCCATAATAGTCTTTGTAATCTTGTCACCATTTTTTTTTGAAGTACATGATATTCTCAATTTAAAGTAGTTCCATTTGTTTATCTATGCTTCCACTTGCTTGGACTAGTGGTGTTTCATCCTTGAAGATGCATTTGGCTTAAATGTCATGAAATATTCTACTTACATTTTCCTCTATGTAGCCTATGGTTTCAGGTTGACATTAAAGTCCTTAATCCATTTTTTTTTTTTTTTTTGGTTTTTGGGTCACACCTGGTGACGCTCAGGGGTTACTCCTGGCTATTCGCTCAGAAGTTGCTCCTGGCAGGCACGGGGGACCATATGGGGAACTGGGGGATCTAACCGCAGTCCATCCTAGGTTAGCACAGGCACCTTATCTCCAGCGCCATCACCCGGCTCCCTTTAATCCATTTTTATTTGACCTTTGTATATGGATATTCCTCAAAAAATTAGAAATTGAGCTTCCATATGATCCAGTTAGACTCCCTATGAACATAATAGCGCAATATAAAAAAGCCCTCTGTACTCTTATGTTCATTGTATCACTAATTATAATAGCCAGAATATAGAAATAACTCAAATGCCCAAGGGCAAAGGAGTGGATAAAGAAATGTGGTATACCCACAGCATGAAATGCTATGCAGCTATGAAGAAAATGAACCATAATATTTTCTTACATGGATGGATATAGAGAATATTATGCTGAGTGAAATAAATCAGAGTAAGCCATTTATTTATTGAATATTTTAAAAAAGATAGTATAGTAATAATATTTGGAGACATGAATAATATTTGGAGAAATGAGGGCCAGGAGATATAGTCTCTGGTAAGAAGATAGCCACTAATAGTGGAACAGTGTAGTTAGGGTATAGAAGGTATAGGGTAGAAAATAGGGGCCCGGGAGATAGCATGGAGGTAAGGCGTTTACCTTTCATGCAAAAGGTCATCGGTTCAAATCCCAGTGTCCCATATGATCCCCCGTGCCTGCCAGGAGCAATTTCTGAGCATGGAGCCAGGAGTAACCCCTGAGCACTGCCGGGTGTGACCCAAAAACAAAACAAAACAAAACAAAAAAAAGGTATAGGGTATACTATGAC
This sequence comes from Crocidura indochinensis, assembly GCA_004027635.1. Taxonomy (NCBI): domain Eukaryota; kingdom Metazoa; phylum Chordata; class Mammalia; order Eulipotyphla; family Soricidae; genus Crocidura; species Crocidura indochinensis. The sequence goes on along the minus strand of PVKC010003590.1, from coordinate 24,340 downwards.
AATGATATCTGGAACTGATTATTCTGGGAAGTAACTAGGTGTTGAACATATATAAAGTGATTTGTATGATAATACCTTTATTAATAATGTTAACCATAGTGTCTAATAGGAAAAAAGAACAAGAGTGAGCAAAATGAGAAAGGAGTAAAATGTCTGCCTTAATAACAGGCATGAGAAGGTGGGAGGGAAACTGCAGACATTGGTAAAGGGAAATGCTCATGGGTGAAGTGTGGTGTACATTATAAGACTGAAACTCAATCATGGGCAACTTTGTAATCACAGTGTTATAATAAAAGGAAAAATGTAATGATCAAAATAATAAATTGTGATTGTTATACTACCACTGAATGAAAATAGTTGTTCCTGTGACGTAGCCAGTGTTTGAACAACCCAATATGCAACAACAGATGACTGAATAAAGAAATTATAATATATATGCACAATGGAATACAATTTACCTAAAAAATTAATGCAATTGGCTAGAACTGGGGGCCTCAAATTAAATGTCACAATTAAGATAAATATTGGCTGGTATCACTCATATGTAGCATGTTAAGAAGAAATATTAGGAAATAGACAGTATTTAATGACAACAAACCTTTAGCCTTATTGCAAAGCAAATAATCAAGTCGTGGGATAAGAATAAAGGAGGTGGGGACAGACTAGAAGTGATATAAAGACAATGATGGAATGTTTTAAGATACCCTGGAAACGGTTACGGTGCAGTTCTGTACATTAAGACCATAAACATTAGCACGATTTTAACCATTTTACCTAAACAACATTTTTTTTCAAAGAAGAAGTGTCTCGGGGGGGGGGGGTGCAGAGGCAGAGAGATAGTACAATCATAGGTCACTTTTGTTTTTGCATGTAGTTTATCAGGGTTTGATCCCCAGCAACCTGAGTACTACCTGGAGTGAACCCTGGGTTCAGAACTGGAATAAGCCCTGACCACCAATGCTTGTGGCCCAACCTCTCCCCCAAATGGAAAAAAAAAATGAATAGCTGTAAGTGTGTTCAAAGGTTCATGTGATAGAAATTTATAGAGTGTATTATAAGAAGAAGCATAATGAGTACAAGAAATCATAACAAAATTTTTCATTCCTATAAGGCAAAGGCTCTTACAAAAGTATTCCAAATTTTAGAAAGTTGCTACATAAGATTTACCTTATATTGAACCTGAGGTCTGGAAAATTCTTTAATTAAACAAACCAATATTTCTCCAGATAAATTAACTTATTTATTTGGGGAACATATCTAGCAGTAGTTAGGGTTTACACCTGGATTTTCACTCTGGGATCATTCTTGGCAGGATTTAGGAATCATTTGGAGATCAAACCTAGATCAGTTGTTTGCAAGGAAAGCACCCTGCTCACTATCATTCTCTCCCTTCAGATAACTTTTACTGTTTTATAAATGATGTCTACAAAATAATTATCTTAATTTAGCTTACTAGTTATTAAAATTAATATGAACTAAAGTTTAGAAACGGGGTTTTCACAACTTTGGGATCTGTTTGAACTTTATTCCTCTATTTCAGCTAAAGAAAACATGTGCATGAATTAGTAAAATAAAGGTAAATGGAAGAATGGAGATATATTACAAAGGTAGCATCAGTAGTTTTTTAAAGAATTAGCAGGAAATAATGTAAAATACTAACTAGAAAGTTTTAAATTTCTTTGGCTGGGGAGGATAGTGGTATCATAAATGAAAAGATAAAGGACAAGTTAGGAGGGCTTGATAAAAAAAATTAGGAGGGGTTGATAGGTGGAGGAAATATAATGATTAGTTCTATATGAAATATACAAATCTCCAGGACATTAAGAACCTGCTGAAAATTAGCATGATTAAAGGTGTCTCTCACAGTGTTTTGGTAAGTAGGTGATGTGAACTAAATTAGAAAATCAGTCTCTCAAATATAATATATTTCATTAATCACATTTGAAAATTTAAATCCATACAACTTAATACATTTTAAAGTTAATATTCAAGTTTCAAAATTCTACCTGGAAAGAGTAGAGACATTTTCATCATTTTCCTAAAAACTACTTAAACAGCCAATAATTGTTTATGGCTTAGTTGTAAGACTATCTGATCCATTTGGGTAATTTTATTAATTCACTTACGTATTATCACATGTATGAACTATACAGTGGCTAAATTTAAGTCTTTAACAGGGATGAACCACGACCTAGTATCATCATAAAATATTGTTTTAAACTTATATGTAGAAATATAGCTTATAATTACAAAATCTCTAGTTGAAATATAACATATATTATGTAAGATATATACTATATACATTATATTATAAAATACTCTATGTAAATAACATATAATACATATTTATCAAGAACTACTAGATTATTATTGGTTATTTTTCCACATATGCCATTATAACCAAAATTATTTTGTTCTTTTACCACTATTTTTAAAGAACCTTGCCAGAAAAGTTCTGCTCATTCGCAGTTGTCAAAGTCAGGGCTCTGGAATTAGAGATCTTGGTTTTTGCGCAAATCCTAGGTCAAGGCGAGCCTCTAAATATATAGAAATATATTTCTCATATTCCTCATAAAAATATTTTTACTACATTATATTGATCGTCTCAGAAAGTTCTTTTAAGGAAGAAAACTTTTTGGTAGACTATTAAATGACATTTTCTCATCCAAACCTTAGATTTTCTTATAGTTTTTTGATAGTTTTTTTTTTTTTTGCATTTTTGATAGTTATGACATCTTCTCTAGGGGTACAGAGTTAAATAAATGTATTTAAATTTTTGACGTATACAGCATTATAAAGAGATGACTTTCTTTCAAGGTAGAAGTCAGTTTATAATACCATAAAATCAATAATTTTCTTCTTCTGTAGTTTGAAAAACAGTTGAGCTGGTAACTTAGCTCAAGTCCTACAATACACGCAAGTCTGAGACTCTGAACTTGATTCCTGACACAGGGTGGCCCCATGGAAACAATAGGTTTATTTCCCAGCACACCACAACAAAAACAACAACTAAATAGCACCTACATGCCACCTAAAAGGAAACTATGTTGTTCCAGAAGCTCTATAATCTTGTTTAATAAGAAAAGGTTCCTAAAAGTGGATTGAGTCACATGTGATCCTGGCTGTTGTGGTGTAAAATGTAACTTCTAGGGTATCGCAAGAGTGCTCTAGTTGTTTCCAAATGTGAGAAGGGAAGCAGCTAAGGCATTTCAATGACCTTAGGCTATGCACATAGTAAGGTAGAACAACTTGGACCTTTGAGAAAAAAAAGATAAAAAGACTAAGAACAGGAAGAATTTGGGCCTCATTTGGGAAAATGTACCAATAAAAGAATTGAGAAACCCAAGTGCATATTACCAAGGGACTCTGAGGAATCTCATTATCTGGTGATTTTAATGAATAACGTACTATGATTTTTGTTGGATAATTGATGTGAAGTGCTGCCCAGAGCTGAAGAATGAATGAATCCACCTTCACACATCTTTTTAGGTTCTTCATTCTATGATTTGTGCATTATATTATTTAGCAGAAATAATAAAGAACTAAATATGCTTTTTGTATATGCGGCATTAACAACCTTTGTGTGTTAATGTGGTACCTGCCAATTACTTGCATTAAGGCAAATGGCTAAAATATACAAATTAAGTTATGAACATACTGCTACATTTAACAGATTAACTGAAAACCTGCAAAGATTTCAAGAGTATATTAAATGCATAAAAATAATTTCCTTGCTCTTGAACTTGTAGTTTACTTTTTTTTTCTTGCAGGTATGTGCCATTAGAGATTGAATGTGTTCTTAACAAGGCAAAAGGAATTGGAAACACATTAAGAAAGTGTGTGACCTTCTGGTTGCATGTCATAGGCCGGCTCTATTACAATCGTCATATTAATCTATGCCATGTCTGTCAACTTTATCAGTGATGTCTCAGTCAGTTTAGGCAAAATCCCTTATTTTGTCATATACCATGGGTGACTTAAAAATACTACTTTCTCATATTCATGTAAATGCAATTCTAAGCTCAAGTTGACAAAATATTTGGATCCTTTCCAGAATATTCTTCTGCTTATATATGGCTTTACTGGCTGTATACTCACCTAATATTTTATCACTAAGTGCATATTTCTTTCTTTCTCTCTCATTATAAAGACAACAGAAACTTAATGGGGGGCAGTCTCATCAGCTTTCTAAACCGAATTATTTTCAATACTAGATTGAAAATAGATCCTCAATTGTTATTCACTTTTGGTCACAATAAAATTATTTTTTAAAAAAGAAAGAGGATAGACCTTCAAAAGAGCAGTTGGGAGTAGATAGTTAATTCATAAGAGTTATGAGAGCCGGGAGGTGGCACAGGAGGTAAGGTGCCTGCTGCCTTGCCTGCTAGCCTAGGACGGACCACGGTTCGATCCCCCGGTTCCCATATGGTCACCCGTGTCTGCCAGGAGCGACTTCTGAGCGCATAGCCAGGAGTAACCCCTGAGCGTCACTGGGCGTGGCCCAAAAAAACCAGAAAAAAAAAAGAGATATGAATTATTTTAGGTTTTATGAGGATGCTGTTCAATTATTTAATTTTGTCACTGTTTTTGTGTCACATATATCTATGTACAGTTATTTGTGACTATTCTAGTTAAAGGTAAAAAAAATAAGCAAGTGGTTGAATTGGTGTTCTGATACTAGTCTATCAATCCTTCATGCTGGAAGAAATACTATTACTTATACCTCTGAAAGAAAACAAGTGTGACCTTTTTGGTCATTTTATTTACACAATAGCTCATAAAGGATAGACTATAAATTGAATTTATGGCTAATTAAATTAATTTTAAATAGCTACATCATTGAGACTAAAGAAATAGCTCAGCATTTAGGGCATTTGACTTGTTTACAATTGAGCAGGATTCAATCCTCTGCAGCTAATATGGTCTCTCCTGAACCCATCAGGAGTGATTCCTGAGTACAGAGCCAGAAATAAGCCTTAAATTCTGCCATATATGGCCCCCAACCAAAAGAAAACCTACCAATACACTATGGTACTAAAAAGTTAAGAAATTTAAACCTTCACTTCCTAAGACTTTTTTGAAGTTTGATATAAATAATTGTTTATACAAGACCTTTTCTGTAGGGATCTATCGTTCCCAAAACCCCATTTCGGGTAGTTTCTGTGCTTGTCCTTTGCAACCAACTTATTAAAGATGAAAACTTAGCCAACAACAGTTATTTTCCAACAATTTATGTCTTATCTAGTTTAGGGTTAATTAATCTGGATCCAATATCTTCTTCTCTTGGGAGCTTGAAAATCGTTTCTTCAGAGTCTTAAAATAACACGAAGTCCTTGGGCTGGAAAGGGTTATTAGAAATGGAAGATTATGAATGAGGATAATTAGAGGTGGTAGAATAAGTCATTAAAGTAAGTTAGGGTAATGAAAGAAGGGGGTGGGATCAGAGAAGTCTAATAAAAGAGGGAAAGATTATTTTGCTAAATTTTTCTGATTCTAGTCCTTGTAACACAGATCTTTATTAGAGTCTGTAACCTTCTCTATTATATCATTAAAATAAATACCCCTATAATTTAAGCCCAGTGTGAGTTTGTACTAATTCTTAAATTCACAAGTCTTAATTAACCAGTGATAACATTCGCCTACATGGAATTATCTCCCATTTCTGCTATTGGAAATTTCAGGACTGTGTGTAACATCAAAGTCTAAGGTAAGCATATTGAAATTAGCTATTTGGCAGATAAGATGGCTCAATATATAAATGAATATGTACCAAAATCAGGCTATGGATTTTCTAAAGGATATTGATTATTTCTCTTTTTAAAAATATTTTTTATTTTGTTTTGCTTTGTTTTTGAACCACACTCGGTGACACTCAGGGGTTACTCATGGCTCTGAGCTCAGAAATCTCCCCTGGTTTTGGGGACCATACGGGACGCCAGGAATTGAACCGCAGTCCGTTTTAGGTTAGTGCGTGCAAGGCAGACACCTTAATGACTACACCACCACTCTGGCCCCTTAAATATATATATATATATATATATATATATATATATATATATATATATATATATATATATATATATATATATATATATATATATATATTGGGTTTTGGGCCACACCCGGTGACGCTCAGGGGTTACTCCTGGCTATTCGCTCAGAAGTCGCTCCTGGCAGGCACGGGGGACCATATGGGGAACCGGGGGATGGAACCGCGGTCCATCCTAGGTTAGCACAGGCAAGGCAGGCACCTTACCTCCAGCGCCACCGCCCGGCCCCTAATCCAAAGATAAACAGGTCCCCAGGGGGGAAAACCTATGATAAAAAAGGCATATAATGGGAAATGGCTTTTCATGTTGGCATAGTAATGACTAAAGATTAAAAAGAACTAGTGTATTTCACTGTTGTTCACAGAGTCCCAAACAGACATTGGAATCCCTCTCGTTCAGTGAGAGGCGATATCTATTACTCTTACTTGATGTCAGAGTTACTTTTAAATAACTATCTTAATTCTCATTTATAGACCTAAAATAGCACATACATTTTAGTACTCTTGTTAAGTAAATTAATATTGCAGTATACTGTTACAACTAAGCAAGATGACTGGCATGTGAAATGCATCTTGACACATATAGTAGTCCAGCTGATTTCAAGGTAGCAGTTTCTACTGTCAGATGTCTCACAAGCAATATGTGTTCAGCGCTATCATTTGCTTTCTCTCAAGTTATCCTTGGTGGCAAATGGAGCACAAAAATTCCAAATTGTAGGTGGGTTTGTTGCTTCCTAGAATAGTCTCAACCAAAGGGAAATGGATAAATATTAAAGACTTGTGTTTACAATGGGTCAGTTATTCATAACATTCCTGTTTCTCAGAGCAGCATCTCTGTTGACTGAAGCATAGTTTCTACTACGGCAGCCAACTTACTTATTTATGTTTCTTGTTCGCTTTTCTCTCTTCTCTGTCTCAGTTTTTCTAACTCTTTATCTCCTGCATGTGTGCCTGGCTAGATACGTCAAGAGAGTATGAGACTCTTTATCTCCTGCTTCTTGGTATTGAATCTGCAGTAAATATTCTGCACCAAAATCTTTGTTCCAGACTCTACACTTTTGGAGAATTTTAACTAAGATAATGACATACATTTTTCCTACATAACAGATTATGTTCATAACCAATACTTTCTGCTTTCTAGATCTCAAAGTGTGTAAGCTGCCGTAAATGGTAGAACATATGATGTGAGAGAATGCATTTTTCAAACATTTTCCCTTTCCCACAAAGTCATGCCAATCATTTTTCATGAATTTCAGTATATTTTAGTATTATAGAGAAACTAATTTCTTTAGAAGTTTCTCAATCATTAAATCCAAAATCACAACACACATGTAAACTTACTTCTTCTAAATTTTGTCTCTATATACAATATTTATTTTTAGACTATTACAATGTGGTTTAGAAAGTAGGTTACTGATAGAATGACATATGAAATCTGATTTGCCCATCTTTTCAGGGATATAGAAAGATTGAACTGGGAGGAACCTTGGACTAGATCCTGTCCACCCCCTTGTTTAACAGTTGAGGCCCAAAAGAATTAAGTAACTATTCCAAGAATATAATTTACAACAGAGATAAAATTAGAATTCAAACCAACTGATTCTTCACAAGGGTCTCAGCTCACAGTTTTCAGTGCTAAATATAATGTTTGACTGTTTTTCTCTCATATATATTTTTTAATTTTATGTCTAAAACTACAGGTTTTGATATTCTTCTGTTCTATTCTCATATTGGAATAAAATCAGGTGGCAAAGAGCTATTGTTACAGTCCCAGAATAGCATCTGGCATTTTCAGTGATACAGTTGAAGTTTTAATTATGGACATTCTAGTCAATACATTGTGTGGGGCAAAGGGTTGAATTACTATTAATCCCACCCCTATGAACTGTCATAAGATCTCTCTTTATGGAACAATCCACTTCCTAAATGAAGAGCTATAGAATTAGACACATTAATAATCAAAACTCTCCAAGAATATCTCTGCATTGAATCAATCCAAGCATTAGGAAAGCAGCCAGAAACATTTTCTTGGAGGCTTTCTTTGACTCTCACTTATTTTCTCACCAACTGCTGGCCCCAATTTTTGCCCTGGATCCAACCCCATTATCAAATATGCCAAGGCAAGCTCTGCAATTGGATTGTCTGAAAATGAACAACACAGAGATAGTGAGGAACAGATACTGTAACACCCCTCAGCACCTGTTAAAATCACACTCTCAGAGAGCTTGAACAATGCACATACATGACTGAAAAAAATTTATATATCCCTGGAGAAATTAAACTGTACAGATAATACTAAAAAGATATATAGATAGACATCTTTGGGGGCTGTGTGTATCAAAGGCTGGCTTAAATGGAATGACCATTCTTCCTGGAGAGCATACGGAAGTGTTGACAGGCTCTCTTCTTTGTGTAGCCAAGAAAAATACTTAGTTCCAATGAAGGAAAATGAATGAATATCGATGACAAAACTGATCATGTTTCTGGCTTTTTTTGTTATTGGTAGAACCAACATGAGGACCAAAGAACTCACAGATGCAACCTTAGCAAGGATGGGATTTTGAAAACCTTCCCAAACACAGTGATTTAAAATAATTGGTCTTTTAGCTGAAAAACGAATTTTAATTCAAAGCTACCTAGCACACTATAGCACAACCCAGGAACATTCTGGAAGAAGATTCTCTGATTCCAATTCTATTCTACAAGTCTTTCTTTAACCATGACTTCTGTGTCATGATTGATCATATAGAGGTAAGTTACACATATAGTTTGCATTTTGTATTTTGTCATAGCCACTTTTAAAGGGTAGGCACCAAATAGGCATCCCAGAGTTGGCATAATTAACTTGATCCACCAAGAAGCTTTTCATCACTCTCTTACAAATATTTAACTTTTTTTTCGCTTAGGGGCCAGAGTGATAGAACAGCATATAGAGCTCTTTCCTTGGACACAGCTACCTGGGTTTGATACTCTGTTTTCCATATGGTCCTTGGAGCCTGTCAGGAAGTGATTTTATTTGTTTTGCTTTACTCTGTTTTGGGAGGGCATACCTGAAATTCTGGATGAATCCTTAGAAATAAATTCTAGCAGGCTTGGGGGACCATATGGGATGCCAAGGATCGAATATCAGTTGACTGCATGCAAGGCAAATGCCCTAGCCACTGTGCATCGCTCTGGTCCCCAAGAGTGGTTTCTGAACTAAGAGCCAGCAATAAACTAAGTGCTGCTGAGTGTGGCCCAATAACCCAAAAAAATAGACAAACTTTTTGTTTATTTCTATTACTTTTAATGATCCAAATCCAGAATTTTTATATATATCATTAATTTTTACCTTTCTTATTTAATCCTTTCCTGGGTTTTCTCCAGAGTAAATTTGTTGTGAGGAACAACTTGGTGTATTTTTAGATTATAAAAAGCATTCCTGGATTTAGGTGCAACTCCAGTTATTAGACATATATAGTTTCTCCAGACATTGCTAAATATACTCCAGTAAAAGACCCCACTGCTCTTACTTAAAGTTTCAAAGAATAAAATATTTTGTTGAAAATATTTTCCAGAAAAGATAGAATGGACTTGAAGAAGTGTATCAGTCTGGTTTATCCAAGAAAAAGATGCAGAGTATACAAATATGTTCTTTTGGGTTTGGAGGAGGAGGAATCTGGTCATGTTCAGGGTTGTCACTCTTGGCTCTGAGCTAAAGTGATCAATGCTGCATATACTCAGGGTCCATATGTTGTGCTTGGGATTGAATCCTAATAGACTATATGTAAGGCACGCCTCTTATTCAATGTACTCAAACACTTTCTTCAAAATAGAAGTCTTGTTTATTAACAACATGTATGGGGGGGTCAGGAGATAGCATGGAGGTAAGGCGTTTGCCTTTCATGCAAAAGGTCATCGGTTCAAATCCCGGTGCCCCATATGGTCCCCCCGTGCCTGCCAGGAGCAATTTCTGAGCATGGAGCCAGGAGTATCCCCTGAGCACTGCCGGGTGTGACCCAAAAACCAAAAAAAAAAAAAAAAAAAAAAAAAAAAAAAAAAAAAAAAAAAAAAAAAAACAAAAACAAACAAACAAAAAAACATGGATGGGACTGTAAATGAGTCTAAATAAAATTAAATCACTAAATCAGAATGTAACTGACACTGGATTATTTTTTTAGATATGAAATATAAATAATGAAGGTAAGCAAAATAAATAATAGCAAAACCACCTATCTCTGCACAAGGCATGATGGTTTCCAGTACAAGAGGCAAATCTTACCAAAAAAAATTTCCAGAGTGAAATAGAACTAGAACTGGGGTAGGTACAGAAATGTGTATATAACAAGGTAAAACTGTACTCCAAAATTTTAAATAGTATTTTAATTGAATGTTCAATCAATAGACTTTATTAAAAAAATAAATGCTTATTCCCACCTTCCTTTCCCTATTGTAAGATAATAAGTATTTGACTTCTTTAGTAATTTCATGTTAGAGAAATTATAGAGCTTGATAAATCATACAACAATTCAGCATATAATTTCTGCAGCTGGTTCAATCTCCAACACCCAAATTGGTCCTTCAAGCACTGGTACTGTCCAGAGACTGCAGAACATGACTGATCATGGCTCTACAGGCCTCAGCATTATTGCCTGGGTGATCCAGGTAATCCTCCAGTACTTAGGGGCCCATACTTGACAGTTGCTTTGGATCATTGAACCAGTTGACCAGGAATCACTGGAGTGACTCCCACATCCCCTGATTGCTGTGTGGGAGATTAAAAATTGATCATGATCATAATAAAAAAGATTTATACAAAATTTGTCTTTTTGTGAATAACTTATCTCACTTAGATTGATACCTTTAAATGCTATACAAACTATAGGATGTGACAATATTTTCATCTTTTTTAAAAATAATTATTATTGAGATCAAAGTGAATTACAAGTCTTTCACAGTAATATTTAAGGTACATAGTATCAAAGAATTAGGGCCATGCCCACCACCAAGTTGTCCTCCCTCCACCCCTGTTCCCAGCATGCATACCATACCTCCCCCATTTGAACCTTGGACTGCTAGTGTAAGAGGTCTCATTTGTGTATAGCTTGTTGTAGATTGGGTACGGATTTTGGTGTCACTGACTTCGGGTTTGGTTTTTAAGTCTGATCATTTTTTATTTTTATTCAATGTTCATACGACTGGTTGTTCCTGGTACCATCCATTTTTTTCTCCTCAAGTTATGGGAGAGAACAAGATGACTCAAGTTCTGTGGTTCTGCTAGAAAAAGAAAAAAAATAAGAGAAAAAAGAAAAAAACGCTGGGGGAATCCATCTAGAGGCTATAAATATCAGTTCAGAAGAAGAAAGGAAGAAAAAATAAAAGGAAAAATAAAAACAAAAAAAATCAAAAAAACAAAATAACAATGAAAAAAAAAAAATAACAGCAGCAGCAACCAAAAATATCATCACCAAAACCACAACCACAGAAAGGAAAAAAAAAAAAAGGAAGGTCTGGTGTGGCAAGGTTTTGTGTTTTTTGTTTTGGTTTGGTTTGTTTTGCATAGGCACAATAAGTATTGGAGAAGTTAGAGGGAATTCCCTTAGCCTAGAAGATACACAGTTTGTCCACCCTTGAGGCGTACTGTCATAGGAGCAACTACGGGCTCTATACACATTCATTCTCAAACCCCACAGTCTTTTATTGTGCTAGGAAACTTTCTGCTCAGTTGTGGATGACAAAATCAGTCCTCTGCAGCTAGAGATGTTGGTATTTCAACGGGTCATAAGGCAACGTCTAGGACAGTCTTTCTTTCATTATGGTTATAGAAGATCTCCATCACATTTGTTGTAGTCAGTGTTATGTAATTAGTGATCTTGATTTTTGCACAGATCAAAAGACGGTGTGTCTTCTGGTTTCATCTCATTGTTAGATGATGCGATAGGCCGGCAACCTTTCTGGAATCAAGTTTTTGCTGTTTCCTCATTAAAAATTATAAAATACCATTGCATGACGGGATCACATTTTATCTATACAGCCATTGCTGAGTAAATACTTGGATTACTTTAACTATTATATCGTTGCAAATAGCAGTGTTCCAAATATAGGTATACCACTATCTCATATAGCTTTCAGTCCTTGAGTATATATCAGGTATGTAACATATTGATTATATTTAAGCTTTCTGCATAACAATGTGAAAATCATTGGGTTGAAAAATATTTAGGACTGTGAAAAGGAAATGAATTTCCCAATTTCTGAAAAGTGGATTAACCAATTTCCATTTCTCCAGTCAAAGTGGCACATCTTTGGGTATAATGCACATCGTTATGTTGTTCACAATCACCATAATTTCATGACTTAACAATAGTTTTTATCAGTCTCCTCCTTTGTTTCCTGATGAAGAGCTTTTTTTTTTTTTTCTGAAATGTGTCCATTGTTAAACACATTCTTGAAAGACCTCAAGTAAGTTGTCCTCAGAAATAAAGGTGAAAATGTTGTTTGGTAAGCAGATGACTGACATCTTTTTTTAGTTACCTGAGCTCTATGACTTCATTCTCAAATGCTTTCCATTTCCCTTTGTTTCCCAGAATTTTGCAGCAAACTGCTGTTTAGCAAAGAGAAGCCAAATTCAGACTTAGGCCAAATCCTAGCTGCAGTCTCTTTCTTTTTGTTGTTGGTACCAGCATCACATCCCACCTGGCCAGATCTGCCAAGTTTTTTGGATTTCCTAGAGGAGCTTTTTATTCTGTCTGCTTGTCTGCACTTGTATACAAAACCTGTAATTATATAATAGGTGAACTTACTGTTGTGCTATTGTGCCTTCTTTTCTTTTTTTAAACCAACTGAATTGGTCCTTTTTATATTTTGAGCCTATTGTTACTTTTATAACTGTTACAGTTTTCTTTTCCATGGCTTCTGATATTTTAGCTTTTATGCTACTAACTAAATATTTATGTAAAAAATTATTTAGCATGTCTTTCAAAAATCTTAAAACTTAAGTTTTAGCTCTGACTTAAATATTTGAATGTTATAACTGCAAATGATAAAAGAAATCTATTATTAAAATTATTACCCTATTTCTAGGTAAGAAAGATCAACTATGATCAAAACTGGGGTCGGAAGATAGTAGGGCGTTTGTCTTGCATATGGTCAACCCAGGACCAATCAGGGTTTGATATTGGCATCACATATATTCCCAAGCCTACTAGGAATGATTTCTGAGTGCAGGGTCAGATGTAACCCCTGAGCACTGCCCGTGTGACCCAAAACCCACCCTTCCCCAAAAAGAAAGTAATCAAAACTAAGTTTGTATGTTTAATTCAATGTTTATAGGATTATACCTTATAATTTGAAATGTTCCTGTTATATCTTTATATTATTGAAAAGTAAATGCTTCTTTTCTATATCCCTCCCCTCTATAAGGTAAATATTTAGTGCCTAACATATCAGATAGATTTTTAAAAATAGTTATACAGGGGCTGAGAGATAGCACAGTGGGAAGGCATGTCCCTAGCATGCACCTAACCCAGGACGAACTATGGTTCAAATCCCAGTTCCCATATGGTCCCACGAGCTTGCCTGGAGTGATTTCTGAGAGCAGAGCCAGGAGTAGCCCTTAGTAGTCACTAGGTGTGACCGCCCCAAAAATAGTATACAAAAGAAATTAAAGCAAGTATCTCCAATGCCTTATATAATTTGTGAACTAAGGACAAAGCTAAGAGTTAAAACAAAATGTACTTATTTCATGTATTATGTACAATTCTGTGTGTCAAAGGTGTTCTTTCCTTTAAACTTGTTAATTTCCTGATACTACTCTTCAATTTTGTGGACTATTTTTTCTCTTATATATGTAGACTATTGTGTAATAAAATACTCACTTATCTTTTTGTGTTCTTTCCTTTAAGTGCAATTTTAGAGAGGGTTATTTGGGATCTTAATTCTTTTTTTTTTTATTTTTATTTAAGGTAGTCAATGACAAATCTTACACAGTGATACTTAAGGCACATGGTAACAATAAATGAAGGCCTTTCCACCAGTGTTGTCCTCCCTTCATCCCTATTCCCAAACATATATCCCTTATCACCCTCCATTATCTCCCAGAATGTTAGTCATCTAAAAGCATATAGGTTAACCCTAATGTAAACCCTTTTTTTTTTTTTATAGTTCCTGATATTTTTACTAGTAGTTTCTTAAAGGTTTGGAGTCAAGGGAGCACTGTAAAGACAATGTTAATGTAACAATTATCGTTTGCATGGGCCCACCAAAGTATGGAGTTCATGGAAAGGAAAAACTTTGGCCAAAGTACAAGGAGACCCTAACCATGGAGTTTCCTGACATAAGACTATTTCTAGGCTCCAGGCAAACTAGTTTGTCCAATCCTGGTCATTGTCTGTAGTGCCCACACAGTTATATTTTTCACAGTCTCTGTTGTTGATCTCACGTTTCTGTATAGAAGGTCCTGGCATCTTTATACCCTACAATGAAGTCAGGATGGTGCGGAGGGGCATCTAATTTCAACTTGTAATTAACAGGCAATGCAGAAAGCCCTGTCCAGTACTCAGGTCATTGTTGTTGTTTAAATCTTCTCAATGTTAAGGGAAAACTCCTTTGAGTAAATCGATGTCAAAGCAGCAGTAGGGTCTTCCTTGGTAGAGGATTGCTTCCAGGTGATGTCATAAACAACATTGGATGTTTCATAGATGGCTTCCCTAGTTCAGGGGTAACTGGAAAATACCCAAACCTCTGAGGCCTGTGCCAGGTCATAATGTCAATGATCAGGGTTTGTAAGGCTCCATTGCACTACAAGATTTGTGTGTTCCCATCTCTATTAGATAAGAACTTATTTGTATGTATAGTATTTTCCATTTTAATCTGCCCATGAAAGCAAGGAATAATGCCACCTGGTGTTATCAGATAAGGGGACCACAAGAACAACAAGTCCAACAATCCACATGACCTGGTTCAAACATAAGAATTAAACTGAGGGACTCTATCACCAAAATTTCTTATGAACAATTCACAACGAGATTGGTGCCTATGGGGATGCTAGAACAAGTCCAACAATCCAATAGACTTGGTTCTTATATAAACGTTAAATGGAGAGAGACTTCTACAAACTTCCTTATTTGACAAATAACAAAGGGAAGGAAAGATAGAGAGGGACTCTTTCACCAAAATACCTTATCAAACAGTTCACATACTAACTTAGGGATCTTAATTCTTATGTTATCCTTGGTGAGCATTATATATATTAAAATGACCATTTAAGAATAGTACCTAGCACCTTTTAACACTTTTAACTACTGGTTACTTAATTTGGTTCTGATGTAGTTGTTGTAAGGAATCATTGCTCATCGATTCTTAAGAGAGTACCAGTTAATTTTAAATCAATTGTTCTTATTGGTCAATAATAGGTAGAACATATCAGTAAGATTTTATTTGTGAATATCCAAATATCACTCTTACTCCTTCTAATCTTTTTTGTTTTTTAAAAATGCTCTATTTCCTCCAAATCATCATTCTTTAGAGCAATTGAGTATTCTTGTTGAAGAGGTAATGAATCTTGTTTTATTTCTTTATGATGGGAGGAATGAGGCATCTATAAAATTGACCAGGTAAATAAATATGACTTCATTGAGTAGACATATTTCACTTGCATGGAATCAAAGACTGCTACCAAAATCCATTTAAATTTACCTTTTTAGGTACAAATAATAAAATCAAGGTAGATAGAAATTCACAAAAGATGAAATGATTTTCTGTAACAAATGCAAAATGCATGTATAAATATGAATAAGAGAGTAGAATTGATTCAACATGCCAGAATAAAATTGCAGTTGAGAAAGAAATCAAGTCTATTTTATAGCCTTTCTTTTATAAACTTGTAATATTATCTGCTATTTCCCCCACCTCCTGTGATTAATATATATTTTCACCATTAACTTCCAATCAACAGAAAAAAAAACATTTTAATAGTAACTTTATTTAAACACCATGATTACAAACATGATTGTAGCTGGATTTCAGTCATAAAAAGAACACATTCCCAGTACAACATTGCCATTACCAAAGCCCCCATCTCCCTCCTGCCACTCTACCTGTATTCAACAGGCTTTCTACTTCCTTCAGTCATTGACATTGTTATGTTAGTTCTCAGTGTAGTCTTTTCTCCAACTGCACTCACCATTCTTTGTAGTGAGCCTCAGATTAAGAGCTGGACCTTCTGACCCTCATCTCTGGGAATTATTTCAATAATGACTTTTATCTTTAAGAAAAATTTTAGCTAGAGGAATATTAATCTTGCAAGCAAGAAAAAGGAAAAGAAATAATTATGAATTTTCTCCCTGTAAATTACAGCTTAGAATAATATTCTGAGTAAATAATATTCTTCCAGGTTATTTGGGACACAAGATGAATGTTCATTTTTTTATTTGCTTGTTTGGGGGTCACACCTGTCTGTGTTTAGGACTTACTCCTGGTTTTTCACTCTAGACATCAATACTGGTCATGCTCGAGACTATATGCAGTACTATGAACTGAGTCTGGATAGGCCATATTCAAGGCAAATGCCTTAAGACTGTATTATATCAATCTGGCTCTGAATGTTCTGTTTAGGCAATCTTTATATCTGGTTTGTAGAAACTTTTCCCTACTCAGCTTTGAACTTGCTAAATATGTCATCCAGGATGACATAACTATTCTAGGAATTAAAAGTAAGGTAACTTGGATAAGATCTAGAATTTATATTCCAAACAAGTGCTAGTAAACTATAGTTTACATATTTGATAAGTAAAGCCCTTATGGAATTCAGCAATGTTATTCTTTTGTGTTTGTTTGTTTTTGTTTTTCGGGCCATACCCGTTATATGCTCAGGGATTACTCCTGGCTAAGGGCTCAGAAATTGCCCTTGGCTTGGGGGACCATATGGAATGTCGGGGGATAGAATCACAGTTCTTCCTTGGCTAGTGCTTGCAAGGCAGACACTTTACCTCTAGCGCCACCTCGCCGGCCCCAGCAATGCTATTCTTAATATTGGTTTTTGTATCTATGAGAGCCAATATGATGGAGATGGCTACAAAGTAAAAATTACTCGTAGCCCAAACTTATTGTAAAAAAGCTTATTATCCAATGATTTAAACTTAGATAAACTAAGTTTCACACATGCAAATATTTCAGAGAAGTAATTACATTAAAGTTCATTTTGATCTTTTTTTTGTTTGTTTTTGTTTTGGGTTTTTGTGTCACATCCAGAAGTGCTCAGGTTCCACGCTCAGAAGTCACTCCTGGCAGGCACTGGGGGACCATATGGGATGCCGGGATTTGAACCAATGACCTTCTGCATGAAAGGTAAATGCCTTACCTCCATACTATCTCTCCAACCCCTCATTTTTATCTTTTATTAAGCAATATTTAGGTATTGGGAAAAGTTATCTTGTCTTTCTAAGTAGCAATGGAATTAATATAGAATTAATATGATCACCCTGATCATTTGTAATATTTAGAGTCTAAACTATGCAATTGGGAAAATGTTTTAGTTTTGCTCTTCTATATCATTATGTGAAAACATTTTTTATAAAAGACATTCATTTAAATTTAAAATTAAATGTTTTAATTTATCCACATATTTATATTATAATCAATCACAGTTTTATTGAGGAAATGTCAGATACGGTTTCAAATATAGATTCACCTTTTCAAATATATGTTTCCAAACTATATACGTAATTAAGGTACCAAGAACCCTTCACAATTGTCCACTGGACCCTTCTACTCTGTTCATCTACTATCCCCAACACATACCTACATTATACCCCCTCTTATGGCTGCCTTAGTCCTGCAGTTAGAATTCAGAGTTCAATGATTAGTTTGATCAACTTATGATTAAAATAGATGAATATTTTAGAATAGATGAATTTTATGAATATTATGAATAAATGAATATTCAATTTTGTCATTCTGACTTAATTTTCTATCACTGTGCATTCAAATATATATCTATATATAAAGTATTAGTTATCCAATTATATGTATCTTGGTATTTATTTTGTTCTCTTAATTGAGGGAGATATTAATTGCTTAACAAATTAAAAACTGAATGTTTACTAGTTTCAGAATGGCTGGGATCAAGGGCTCAAAGTTGGCACCAGGTATTACATTTCCACTAGTAGCACTGCTAGATACTTTTTGCCAATCTATGCTATTTTCTCTTTTGCCATAGATGATTTAGATCTCACATGGAAGGTTGCAGTTATAATACTGTAGCCTTAGATTAGTTATGAGAACTTGTTATTCAAAAGGAAGAGAAACTTGTCTCTTCAGTTACATAAAACGATGGCCTGATTAAGTCATAAACCCTGACCTTGGATCAGACACATAGCCACAATTATGAGAAAGCATCAGACTAATAAACCTTGAATGATGATATCAGCTTTATATACAATGATAATTGATAGTTCTACAATAACAGAATAATTTGGAAAGGGCTGTGCCCAAATGAAAAGACCACTCAGATGAAATACAGTGATGTTTTGTACATTTATGTTAAATTTATTCTTTTTTCATTTAAATTCAAATAAGAAATTTACCGCAATAATTTACAAGCAAATAAGCAAGTGTCCATTAAAATAAAGAAAATAAAAACAGTGATTTTTAAATAAGAACACCAGGATTGGGGCCGGAGTGGTGGCAAAGTGGTAGGGCATTTGCCTTGCATGTGACTGACCTAGTACAGACCCGCGGTTCTATCCTCCAGCATCCCATATAGTTCCCCAAGCCAGGAGTGATTTCTTAGCGCATAGCCAGCCGTAACCGCTGAGCATCAACAGGTGTGGCCCAAATACAAAAACAAAAGCAAAAGAACACCAGGATTATACTGGCAGAGAAAGATATTTTCCAGACAACTAGGAAAAGTAATTTTAACTATTCTTTTCTTATTTTAGATCATCATCATTGTTATCATAAATCTTTATGCTATTGAACATGTAGCTCCTGCGAACTTCATAATATAATTTTAGTTGCTTTAGAAGAATATTTGGTGTCTGAAACTCTACCCAAGTTTCCACTTAAAGTATATGCTCCACTTACTTGAATATTTCTTGTTGGTTCCTTATTAAGCGATATTGTACATCTAATGTCTGCATTTACTTATCAGTAATATTTTCCAGAAAATCTTAAAATTTAGATTCAGCAACGAAGTGCTTAATATGTTATATATTATGTTTTAATTTTGCTTAGTTTTACATAAATTCAGTATCTATCCCATTATCTATCTATCTATTGACATTCTTCAAGAAACTAGGGCATTACTGAAGTTAATTTGAAATTACAAAAGATTCTGAACAATGAAACTAATCCTGAGACAAAAAAATAATAATAGAAGCATTATGCTTCCTATATTCAAACAACTTTAAAAGCTATCGTAATGAAAACTATATGGAAGAATAAAAAAGCAAGCATAGACCATGGAAACAGATTTAAGATCCCAGAATTAAGTTTTCAGTCAAATAGAGAGTTAATTTATGATAAAAGAATGAAGAATGTAAAATGGAGAAATAAAATAATAGTGCTAGAAAGACAGGATACTCATGTGCAAAATAATAAAACTTGATTATCTCATAGCATGCAGAAAAGTTAAATCAAAATGGACTAAGTATTTTTATATTAGACTCAAACCCATAAAAAAAACATTGACTAAAATAAAGTAAGATTAATGAGTGTGATGAGCAGAAGAAATATCATAGTGTAGAAAATAAGTTTTTTGGGGGGTGGGGAGGAGAAAGAGAAAGTTGATAAAAAAAAAAAGTATCTTGTTTCCCCACGTTTAAATACTGGAAAGTGAGGGCAGTGACATTGTACATATGAAAAGGTGCTTACCTTGCAATCCACTGATCTGCATTTACTCCTTTGTACTCCAAAATCTCACCAAAAACTTGAGCACAGAGCCAGTAAAAAACCCTAAACTCTGCCAAGTGCACCTCCCTCCAACAAACAATAGAATGATACAGAAAAATGGAATCAGAGAAGTATTGCATTGCCTGGGTGAAGTATTTAGAAGCCTTATTAGGTTACATTTATTCTCACTTGTTTTCTTAGTTTGAAGACAGTCTGACTTGAAGCTATAATAATTAATGTTACTCAAGTTATCTACACAGAACTAACCTCAAATTATAATGAATTGACATTATATGTCAATACAATGACATATATTAACATTATATGATATATATTATATATATATATATAATCTGCCCTGCTCATTAAGTGAAGAAATGTTATGTCTAACTTTGCTTCCCACATATTTTATGTGAAGTTTTCATCTACTAGGCACATATTTCTCCTGAATATCAATTTAAATAAAGGAGAAATAGCACGTTAAGCATAGTTGTAGGACCCAGTTCTAATGGTTTCTGGACACTTACCTTTTCAGGGGGGAAGACAGAATGCACTCAGCAGTGCTCAGGGGTTACTCCTGGCTCTTCACTCAGATATCACTCCTGGCAGGTTGGGGAGATCATATGGGATTCCTGGCGTTGAACCTGTGTCTGCTTCTTGTAAAGCAAACACACTGCACTCTGTGCTATTGCTCAGGTCCACTGAACCCTTGTTTTATGTAAAATGTAGTACTATGGCGTTCTCTATGTCCCTGCCCTGTATATACATAGAAAGTAGCTTCCAGAATAAAAGTTTTAGTAAATTAAAAATATTCCAGATCAGGGGCCAGAGCAGTTGCGCAAGCGGTAAGGCATCTGCCTTGCCAGTGCCAGCCTAGGAGGGACTCTAATTACATCCCCAGGGGTCCCATATGGCCCCCCAAGCCAGGAACGATTTCTGAGCGCATAGCCAGGAGAAACCCCTGAGCAGCACCGGGTGGCCCAAAAACAAAAAAATGAAAAAAAATTCCAAATCAGGGAGCAATAGCATAGTGAATAAGGAGTTTGCCTTGTATGTGGCCTACCAAGATTTCATCCCTATCATGGTCCCCGAGTGTGCCAGAAGTGATTTCTGATCTCAGAACAGGAGCAACCCCTGAGTGCTGCCGGGAATGGCTCAAAAACAAAACAACAGAAAAATCCAAATCAGAGTGATTGATTTGTCTTTTTTTTTAATGTAACAGCATAAAAATAAGTCAATGATAAAAGAATTCCATAGCAATTTCAAATTTGCTTCTAAATAGACTTCAAGAAATTCATTTCTGAGAAAAGGGGAAAGAGGAACATTGGTGTTATCTTTTTGCTTATCACTTGTACTCAGAAGCTCCATGGAACATCAAGACTTGGAAGCCAAAGTACATGAATTCCCACAGCTCTTTGACTGCCCCTGGAGATTTACTTTTAGCCTTTAATGCTCAGTTGCTAGTGCACAAAACATACAAATAGATGTATGTTTAAATCTGGTTACAATTCATTGCCATGTTTTTTTCTTTAGTGTTCTTGTTTCAGAACTTTAAATATTGAAGTGACATTTTCCTTGGAAAATTCTCATGATAAAACTCCATCTCAGTTTCTGGCTAAGGCAATCCAAGATAATATTTTATTGATAAAATGTCTATGAATAGATTTTTGAAAATAAGAATGTCTTTTTTTCTCTTCTTTAAAATAGTAAAACAAACCTTTTTATTGTGATTCTTGCTTCAAATTCATTTTCCATTCTATATTATGCATGCCTTCTTAATCTCATTGATACATTATCCATTATATGACTCTTATCATATTTGCTCTATTGTCTCAAGATGATGTCGAAGGACATTAGATACCAGAGACTAACTTTGCAGAATTGAATTAATGTTAGTGTTGAAGGACCCTATAATCATGACTAAATGGGCTTTCAGGAGGCCACACAGTATGCTGATGACAGAATCAAGAATGAAACCTAGGACTTTCAACCATTTGACATATACTCTGTCCAGAAAGAAGAATGCCTATTCTTAGCATTTACTGAAGGCTTGCTGAAAGCAGTCCATTTACTGGAAACAGAGCATTTGTAAAGGAATTTTTTAAGATTTAAAAAGCAATCCTATGAAAATATTTTAGGGATTATACAAATTCCAGAAGAAAAGAAAATTGTGTGCATGTTATTTTATAGGAGGCGAGATTATTACAATTTGGGTGGTGCATTGAAACTTTCTCTTAGAAGAGCAGGAAACTGCTTATTTTCTAATTGCTGCCTAAGTTCAAGATTGAAGAAATGAACAAGAAATGGAACACTACCAAGTGATTACACTAATACTACTTTCAATTGATGAATTATTATAAACACAAAGTACTGGATCTCTAGAGCTAATTAATTTTTTTCTATAGTCTATCCTTTGTTGTATTACTTACCCTTATTTTTATCAGTTATTTGATATATTTTCTCAAATTCTTTTCAACCTCCTTAGTCCTTATACACATTTCCCCTGAAATTCAGATATTCTATCCATTGCATGGTTGAAGCCCAATTTTTATATTCCCATTTTGAAGTTGGAGACATCTCATAAGTATATAATTTATTTTTGCTACTTATAATAAAAAAGAAAGAGTAGTAAAAGTTGAAGAGACTAAATTGTGATGAACTGGGAACAACAATCTTAAGAAGCATAATTAAAGGTATTTTGAGTAAAGAAGCAGAAGGGAAGAGAAAGAGAGTTGCTATCTTCTTTAGCATGAAATGCCTTAGTGAAGAAAATATTGTTTTCTATGCCTAAAGCTGAGTCAAGTATAATGTCAATACTCAATAAACAATTAGCTAGATCTTACTTACATAATTAACTTGCCCCACATAGTGATTAAAATGTGATTAAAATTGTCAGACTTTGATAAGTTCTGATAAAGGCAGTCAATAATAGCATTTTTGGTGTAGAATCTTATATAAGTATATAACATTTACCCTTTTATTATATCCTGTTCCTTTTTAATATTTAAAAATA
The DNA here is from genome assembly GCA_004027635.1 of Crocidura indochinensis. Taxonomy (NCBI): domain Eukaryota; kingdom Metazoa; phylum Chordata; class Mammalia; order Eulipotyphla; family Soricidae; genus Crocidura; species Crocidura indochinensis. The sequence continues at coordinate 1,409 of PVKC010003590.1, read as the reverse complement.
CATGCCTGCAAACGGAAAGTCTTATTCTATTTAGAATCGTTCTAACACATCTATGCTCACACCTAGATCTGGATATTTTCTACCTAGCTATTTATCTATATATATATATATATTATATAAGGCAAGTATTCACTGGTAAATTTGTACATTTCATTTTGCAATACAGTGTATTCACTTTAATCACATACTTTCTAATCTTTTTGCCTACTTGTCTCAGACTTTTGAATTTAAATTTCCTTCCCTTTGTCTGTATTTAAAAATAATAATAATAATCATTTTACATCTATTACAAATAACAATACCTAGTCCCTGATTGAATGCTAACATTGTAATTCATTCTCAGGGTTCAGCTGCCATTCATTCATAGCTTGAGCTGTGTTCTCATTATGTATGACATCAGCAGAAACTCTCAATTCAATTGCAGTCTTTTATTTAATTAGGCACTATGTATTATTTGGTTTGTAGTATCCAAAATTAAAAATAGCCCCTTCCACTGTGTAATGGGAAAGGAAGAAAATTTTGAATATATATTCTAATTGATATTTTTCATACTTACTCTAAAAGCAATCAAAACTTATGCTAAATATTAATTATAATATCTTTTCTGCTTTTGTGCACCTTGATTTATTGCTGCCCTTTTGGGTTCACTTTTAATTACATTAGAGGAAAACAAAGACTATTTTTATCGGACGAGTTATTTGGCACAGACAATACCTTCAATGGTGATGGTTACACTGAACTTTATATTAAACTTAATTTTCAAAAGCATATTTAACACAGTTTGCCAGGCTTTAAAAAAATTATTTTTCCTTCCTTTAACAACATGCCTCTCAGGTCTCTATATTAGAAATCAGGGACAAAGCTCATAAAGGAACAAAGACCCAAAATCAGGGATGGTCTTTTAAAAGAGGTACAAATTCAAAGACTCCTAAAGATATAAATCAAAGTGCTTTTGAATACAGAGAGCATTCTAAAAGAATATTGAACTGTTTGCTTAAAATCTCACATTATTTCCTGCTTTTTAAACCTTTTTCCTTTTTGAAGGCAAGCACCAGATAGGGACAAAAGGAATATTTTCATGCAAAAATCAGGGCCAGGTACAGAGGCACAGTCAGAGTCTATTTCAAGAGGGGACAGGAATTTAATTCAAGTTATTCTCCTCTTTATTCCACATTTAACAGATTTGAAGGATTTCTCCACCTCTCTGACACTTGTGCAGACATCACTAGGTAATGCTTGCACCAGGGGCGGGCACCAGGAAATCTTGGGGTGGAGTTTTTGCTCCCTTGGAATGGATTCTAAAAACAGAGAAGAGAGTTCAGTCACGTCCACTCAAGAAGTATAGAGGCATTACGTTTCTTGAAATCACCTTTGTGATCCATTCTAGGAACTAACGTGAATAATCAAGG
>PVKC010003589.1:0-38631 GCA_004027635.1 Crocidura indochinensis | reverse complement strand
GAGGGGAAATGTGGACCTCTTTCTTTTCTTTTTTAATAAATAATTTTTATTTGAATCACTGTGAAATACACACCTAAAAAGTTGTTCATGAATGAATTTCAGTCATATAATGTTCCAACACCCACCTTGAATCAGTGTATATTTCCCACCACCAATGTCAATGTCCCCAGTTTTCCTCCCACACTTCCCATCTTCTACCTCTATGGCAGATCTCTCTCTCTCTCTCTTTGTGTGTCTGTCTGTCTATCTCTTTTCATTTTTTTCTTTTAGGCGCTGTGGTTTGCAATATTGTTTCTCAGGGGATATTATACATATCACTTTTCCTCCTTTCAGCACCCAGTGTTTGAATGCAGACCTCTTTCTTCTAGCTAGACTTGGACTTTTAAGGAAAAGTAGGCATGCTTTTCAAGACTCATGGCATATATACATACATATATCTTTGGTTTTTGGGTCACACCCAACAGCGCTCAGGGACTACTCCTGCTCTTCACTCATAACTCACTCCTGGCAGGTGCAGGGGACCATATGGGATACCAGAATAGAACTGGGGTTCATCTGGGGTTGGCCACATGCAAGGCAAACACCCTACTGCTGTACTATCACTCCAGCCCCCATATTTGAGATCTCTGGATTAATGAGTTTTGTCTCCCTCATCCATGAGCATATATAATCTACCAAATACTGAGAGTTTCTGCTTTGCAGGTTTGGGAGCTGAGACTCTGAGGTTACCCGGCTATTTAGTCTGAATCAAGACTGAAATCCAGGCTTTCAACTCCTTCCTCACTACCACCTGGCTGCCCTCTAGGCCTCAGAGGAGGGGATGTAGGCCCTTACCTGGGATTCGGCCCCTCTCACCAAGGGATCTGCTGATCTCCTCTTTCTGTCACAGAATGAGAGTCTGAGAGGAGTGGGACAGAGTTTAAGTAACACACTGGCATGGCCAAGGAGTGTGCCAGTCTTGAGTGGGCAGATGCCTGAGGGAGCTACAAAGAGCTCTTGGAGGACTGCCACTCTGACTGATAACAAAGGGGGGCACCGGGCAAGGGCACTGCCCCAAGGCATGAGGGAAGCGGTGCCAGAGATTACTGGGGCCAGCCCTAGGTCAGGAGTTGTGACTTCATGAAACCATCAGACATCCGTGTGGATGTGTCTAAAATTGTCAGTGTGTGTCTGCATGTGTCCACAGGCCATGTGTATGTTATTGTGCATGTGTGTATGCTGTATCTGTCGTTTGTACGTGTGTGAGTCTCAGGTTACCGTGTATGTTCATATCTCTGAGCACTTATAGAGATTTAAGATTTGAGACTTAGATTTTATAGGTCACCAGGGCAGACAACACACACACACACACACACACACACACACACAAATCTGCCACCTGCCTCCTCCTCCAAGGCTACTTCTTTGGGATTTCTCCACTCTGGTGAGACTGCTTGACTTGGGGAAGACTTCTCAGACTATTTGGGAGGGTCTTATTCTTTCTCAGGGAAATTTCAACATTTTCATAGGAGCACATACATGACCATGTGCCCAGACACACACACACACACACACACACAAACACATATCACATGACATCCAATTCCTGAGGAATGCCAGTCTGGCCTTCTAAAATATTTTTAAGATACCTTTTCATTTGTTTTTTTTTTTTAAGCATTCAACATTTCCTGAAGAATGAATACCCATGGTTCCTGAGGGTTCATGGCCCTGCGGATTTCAGGGAATTGCAAATCCTCCCCAAATAACCTTGAAGTTCCTGAGATGATTCAGGTTTCCATGGAGATACAGCTATGGTTTCTCTGGAAAAGCCTATAATCTGGCTAGAACTGCCCCTACAGGGTCCAGGACAGATAGCACAGGATGTAAGATGCTTGCCTTGCACAAAGCCACATGAAGTTGATTCCTCACACCACATATAGTCCCCTGAGCAGTATCAGAATTGGTCTCTCATTACAAAGCTAAGAGTAAGCCCTGAGCACCACCAGGTGTGACCCTAAAACAAAACAATACATATAAAACTCTTCCTCCTTCCTTCTGGAGGTTTCCAGAGATCCAGGGTGAACTAAAACTATTCCAGGAATCTAGACACTTGATCCAGAAGTTCCTCCTTAATGAAGAGGGAAGGAATTTACAAACTATAAAGCAAAGTGGTGCCATGAGCAGGCCCTTGGGACAGAAGGATGAGTCCGATTTTCTGTTACATTCATTCAACCCTCAGTGGGACTCTCCTGGGACCTAGGAGTTAGAGAAAAGTCAGAATGAGAGAGATCAGGGATCAGAAAGACCAATGGACTCATCCAAGTCACACAGCAAGCTAGGAATGAATGAGAAAGGACCCTGGTCTCTTGATGCTCCACACACACAAGGGTCTCTCCTAATCTCATTCCCCTGATCCTCCTCCCAGTCACCCTATTGACACCCAGACTCTCAGATGATTCTGATGTGGGGATTTGTTGTTAGTCACCAGGTAGCCTCATAGCAAGAGACCTGAGGACTGGGTAGGCTAGGAAGGGCTGGCTAATGTCCACTCCCATCAGCAAGAGGAAGACAAACAGCTTCATGAAAATGGATGACATCTAGCAGGACAGCGTGACTTAGGCAGAGTTGGGGCTGAGAGTATACCAGAGCCAAAACCAATTGGCCTTGGCTAAGTCCCCTCAGCACTGTGGGTGACATAGTGGCATCTGGAAAGAGGTCAGTGTGGGGCTGCCAATCTCTGCTCTTCCCCAAAGTCTGGCCATGGCACCCAGGAGCACACCCCTGATCACAGTCATAGGAATTTATGGGGAAGATAATCTACAGACTAAAGAAGGAAAATTTATATCAGGACTACCTGGAGTTATTTCCAATCCTTTATTCTTTTCTCTTTTTTGTGGATTTTTGGCCACTAATCTTTGCTCAGGGATTACTCTTGGTAGTGCTCAGGGGATACTATGTATAGCTGAGGATCAAAGCATGTCAGTCATAATCAAGACAAGTGCCTTCCCTTGTAGTATCTTTGCAACTCCCCAAATTTTGTTGTTTATATTGAGTTGTAGACTTCTGAAAACACTTTACCTTCTTGACAGGTCACATTGGTCTAAAAGTAAACCTTCCCCTGTACTCTAGGCTGATTTGTGTTCATAGTTCCCACATTGACAAGTGGAAGTCTTAACTTCTAGTAGCTCTTAACTGGAACTGGAGTTGCACCAGAGGCCTTAGAGAGGTCATTAAATTAAAAGGAGACTGTGAGACAATAAACACAAAATGATTTCTCTCATATATGGTACTTAAAATATGCAGCAAGCAACCACAGAGAGTAATGGGTGCAGTCACAGAAATAATAATAATAATGATAACACTGAGAACCATCATAATAAAATGTGACTGAATGAGAGAAGTAGAAAGCCTGTCTAGAGTACAGGCCGGTGTGGGGTGGGGAGGAAGGACACTTGGGACATTGGTGATGGGACGGTTGCACTGGTGAAGGGTCTTTTTTATATATATAAAATGCTAAACAATAATAAAAAAGGAAGAAAAAAAAGAATCATTGAAGTTCCAGAAACCCAGGAAGAATCAATAGTCAAGGACATCATTGCAGAGAAATTCTCAGTCAAAGATTACACGCAGTAATGTACATCTTGCATTACTAAAGAGTACCAGCTAAAAGACACCTGAAGAAAAGCACACCAAGACACATCCAAGTCACAATGACTAAATCCCACAGATAAGGATAGAATACTGAAAGCAGGGGCCCGGGAGATAGCATGGAGGTAAGGCGTTTGCCTTTCATGCAAAAGGTCATCCGTTCGAATCCCGGTGCCCCATATAGTCCCCCGTGCCTGCCAGGAGCAATTTCTGAGCATGGAGCCAGGAGTAACCCCTGAGCGCTGCCGGGTGTGACCCAAAAAAAAAAAAAACAAAAAAAAACAAAAAAAGCAAACAAAAAAAAAAGAATACTGAAAGCAGCAAGATCAAAAAATGAAATGACAAAAAAAAAATGAAATGACACTCAAAGGAGTATCCTTAAGATTTACAGCAGACCTCTCAAAAAATAAAATAAAATATGCAGCAAGGTAGCAATCAAAAGAAAGGCCAAAGACAACACAACAGAGAATTAATTCACACAAGTGAATTTGAGGATTTGAATCCTAGGGGGAGGAAGATGGGCATACTGATGATGGGTGTAGTGCTGAAATTTGACATATGGGAAACCACCATTAGCAATATTGTAAATTATAGAACTACAATTTTTTGTATTATTGTTTATTTGAATTTGTATTAAGGTATAATTGACATGAAACTTATGAGTTTCATGTGGGCAGCCAATGACATGAAATTTTAATCTATTGTTAAATAAGCAACACAATAAATTTAGCAAATATCTCTCCCTGTAATGTTATACTCTTTCTTAAGGTGATGATTTTTAATCTCTACTTTCTTTTTTTTTGGGGGGGGGGTTTGGGCCACACCCAGTGACGCTCAGGGGTTACTCCTGGCTATGCGCTCAGAAGTCGCCCCTGGCCTGGGGGACCATATGGGGCATGGGGGATCGAACCGAGGTTCGTCCAAGGTTAGCGCGATAAGGCAGGCACCTTACCTCCAGCGCCACCACCCGGCCCCAAATCTCTACTTTCTTAACAATTTTTAATAATATTTTTATTTAAACACCTTGGTTACAAATATGATTGTGACTGAGTTTCAGTCATATAAGAGGACACCCCCCCCATCACCAGTGCAACATTTCCACCACCAATGTCCCAAATATCCCTCCTACCCACCCCACCCCCACCCCCCGTACTCTAGACAGGTTTTCTATTTCCCTCAGACATTCTCATTGTTAGGATAAGAACTACAACTTTGGGGGGGGGGGGGGTGGACCACACCCAGTGTTGCTCAGGGGTTACACCTGGCTATGTGCTCAGAAATCCTCCTGGCTTGGGGGACAATATGGGACACCAAGGATCGAACTGTGGTCTGTCTTAGGTTAGATGTGTGCAAGGCAAACACCCTACCACTTGCACCACCGCTCCTGCCTCAGAACTACAATTTCTTAAATGTCAAAATTAATAAAATCAAAGGAAACTGTGGTGGACAACCCAATGTAGTTGGCATCTTTTTTTGTTTGTTTGTTTTTTTGTTTTTGGGTCACACCCGGCAGTGCTCAGGGGTTACTCCTGGCTCCATGCTCAGAAATTGCTCCCGGCAGGCACGGGGGACCATATGGGACACCGGGATTCGAACCGATGACCTTTTGCATGAAAGGCAAACGCCTTACCTCCATGCTATCTCCCGAACCCCTGTAGTTGGCATCTTTATACGTCCAAGGCCATTAAATATCCTTATATTTGACTATAAGGATAAGACAAAAAAGACAAGCATGCAGGGTTTGTGAGGCAAGTGAGTATTGGTTTAGTCAGAGAAGACCTTGCTGAAAAAGAATCTCAGAGATCAGTGGAGAATAGAGAGACAATGTGAACATTTTGAAGGCCTCAGGAAGGAAACTCCTGAGGTGTTACAGGAATCATCAGAGGCCAACAATGCTTCCAGAAGCTTCCAAGTGGGAGAAAGAAGGGATGCTACTGGACATCTCCTGAGAAAGGGACTTATCTACATTAAAAATATGCACGTTGATTTAAATTCTTTCGAGGATCCTGAGATTACAAATAGTGGATACTTGAGTCTGGCTGACCCTTGTTCTATCGATGGCACTATATACAGTCCTTTAAACACCATCAGGAGTGATCCCTGAGCACAGAGTCATGGGTAATCCCTGGGCACTGCCAAGTGTAGGCCCCAAAATATTAATTTAACTTTTTCAAATCCCTTTGACCATAGGCACTATTTCATCTTCTGATTTTTTGGTTTTTTTGTTTTTTTTTTGTTTTTGTTTTTCAGGCCACACCCAGTGACGTTCAGAGGTTACTCCTTGCTATGTGCTCAGAAGTCGCTCCTGGCTTGGAGGACCAGATGGGAAAACGGGGGATCAAACCGCGGTCAGTCCTAGGCTAGCACAGGCAAGGCAGGCACCTTACCTCCAGCCCCACCGCCCAGCCACATCTTCTGTTGTTATTAAAATAAGCCATGCATAACTAAATTTTAATAATAAGTGGAATAGGGGTATAGTTCAAGAAGCATATGGAGAGGCCAAAGTGATAGCAGAGCCGACCCAAGTTTGATCCCCAGCATTTCATATGGTCCCCCAAGCCTGCCAGGAGTAACTTTCAAATGAAGAGTCAGAAGTAACCCCTGAGCACCATCGGGGTGGTCCAAAAACAACAACAAAAAGAAGCACCTGCGCTACTTGTGAGACCATGGGTTCAATCCCAAGAATCGCCAATAAAAAAATAGAACACAAATATTATGTTCTTGATATATCTTACCAAAGAAATATAGTCTAGCAGGTAGTGGACTTGCCTTGCATGTGGTTATCTCAAATTTGGTCCCTGGCAATCCATATGGTCTCCATAAGCCCAGCCAGGAATGCCTGCTGAGCATAGAATTAGAAGTGAGTTCTGAGTACAACAAACTGGCCGGAAACAAAAAGATTTTTTTTTTATAATTTTAAAATACAAAGTACTATTGTTTTAGAAATAGGGAAAATTTCCCCTCTAAACAATAGGAAGGGGAAATCTCACTATTAGGAGGAAGCATATTTCAAAGTTATTTTTTACCTGGAGAGGGCTAAGTTCTATTTTTTTAAGTCGCTTATTTTGTCCAGTGAATAAGCATTTTGGCCATGAGATAAGTTTTTCTAAGACTGTTGCTCAATTCTTCAAACTGCTTTCAACATATGATGATGCCCCAAATCACAAGATCAAGTTTTATCAAAAGAGTATTTCTCAACCACCCCACCATGATGAGCACCAGTGGAAACAGTTCACTTTTGTGGAGAATACTGTGAACCAATCTGCTGGTATGCTGGCTCAAAGCCCAGGATGTTGCAGGCAATTCTCTAGGCAATGAGCATTAGGAGAGATTGGGGACAAATAAAAATGCCATTCACAAAGAGGGGAGGGATCAATTGGAGATGGCTTATGGAAGGAGACACTCCCAAAAAAGGGGAATTGGGAAAAGTTAGAAGCTCTGAGAATCAAGAAATGAGTTCCCTGACACAATTCTGGATGTGTACATGAAGTTACACAACACTGTATGAATGAAAGATGTGTCTGTGTTTCAGGGTTTAAGTCCTCAACTTTCCCTTGTGAGCAGTGTGGTCTCAGGCATTTTTTGTTTTGTTTTTGGGTCACACCCGGCAGTGCTCAGGGGTTACTCCTGGCTCCATGCTCAGAAATTGCTCCTGGCAGGCACGGGGGACCATATGGGGCACTGGGATTCGAACCAATGACCTTTTGCATGAAAGGCAAATGCCTTACCTCCATGCTATCTCCCGGGCCCCGGTCTCAGGCATTTTAAAAGACTGAAATCAGCTTCCATGACCTTATCTATAAAAATAGGAACAAAGGAAAAGAAAATCCTGGTTTTCGCACCAAATGAGCGATCATAGAAGATGGTCTCTTTTATTGTTATTTCCCTCTTCCTTTAATGGTCAGAGAAATAGAAATAGAAATTCCTTCCAGGACCAGAGAAGTAGAACAGGGGTTAAGGTGCTTGCCTTGTTTACCAATAACCCCTATTTGATCCCTGTCAACTCATGTGTTCCTCAGCCAACCAGGAGTGATCCCTGAGCACAGAGCCAGGAGAAAGCTTTGAGCACAGTCAAATGTGATCCAAAAACCAAAGAGAAAAAGAAAAACCAAACCCCACAAAAGAGTACATTATCTTCACAGATTATCCTGGGATCATGAGATGGCCTTCGGGGCAGACTTCTGAACTCTTTCTCCACAGACCACTAAAGTATAAAACAATTCACTTTTCAGTTCAAGTAGAAACCAGCCCACAGTCTGAACACCCCAAAGGCAACATGGACTGTCCCTCCTGTCTAGCCTTATTCCCTACCTTTGGATCACTTTGCAGCACCCTTGATGCAGCTGGCCTGTGTGTTACCCCATTACTTCTATGACTGACATTTGAAGCATGTGCTCTGTCACATACAGGACAACCTGCATGTGAGCCTCTGTTCTGCCTCTTCTGCTAATAACCTCAAGTTATCTCTCTGGGTCTCAGTCTCCTCTCCTGTAAAGTGGGGTTGGAATTGTATTGCTATGTAGCGCTGTTATGCCAGCAAAGAGTTAGTCAAGAGTTTTCCAAGAGCTCATCATGATGCCAGACTCTGAGGCTAACAAGTTCTCAATGATGTTCTGATCAATGTGAAAAGTAGGGCTGGGAGACCACTAGATCTAGTCCCATCATTCCCACTGCAACAATTTTAGAAAGCCAGGCCCTTTGAATGCATGGCTCGATTTCCCCATTTGTGACATGGAAGCCAAATGCTTCACATTTCCCAAATGTGCCAAATGAGATGGCATTCACTACAAGCTTCAGAGAGCCCTTCATTGTAAAAAGACTTCCTAAGTTTGTGAGGGATGGAGCACTACAGCCTGCTCTTAGCTCCCTGGGGAAAAAAAAAAAAAAAACACTAGGACCCAGAGTTTAGAAGATTTGTGGGGGCTAAGGTTCAAGGACTCATAACTTAGCATGACTTTCCTAACTTAAACCTACACCTTTCCTTGCAGTAAAACTGCCCAAACTAGGGACAGGAATGAAGGAGGCTTTCTGATATCCCTTAACCCTGGAACATGCTTGCTGCTCAGAAAGCAATAGTTGACTGAAGGACCAGATGTTCAGCCTAGGAGCAGGAGAGGGAGAATTGCTGGCCCAAAACCCAGAGGATATGGTCAGAGGAAAGTATGGTTCCAGTATCAGTAGTTTGAAGACCCATTAGAAGTGGCTGTGGCAGTGGCAATTTGGGACTGGGGTGATAAAGGGCAGAGAAAGGGCTGAAGATTGGGAAAGACACAGAGCAATGATGAAGCAGCAGGTGAGAGGTCAGCTCAATGCTCAGAACAAAGGCTCCTCAGAGCCTGCTCCACTATGCCCCAGGGTAGCCCTCTGGCTGGTTGTTATCAGACCCTGGCAGAGTCTGGGTCCCCTCTTATCAGAAAGGAGACTTACTGGAACTGAGAGCTGAGTTTACTGTCACCATTAGCTTGAATGGAGGCAAGGGACAGGGCGGACTTCCAAGGGTGAAGATTCCGTAAAACACTCCACAAATGAGTCAGGGGTTCAGGGCTGAGAATCCAACATTGGTACTCTAAAACCAACTTTGTCCTCTGCTCATAGTACCTCTCCTTGCCTTTGTTTCTTTCACTGCACCCCACAAGGTGCAGTTGGCACAAAGCCAACTCTTCAGTCTTTACCTGGACAACTCACATTTCAGGTCCCCAGAAAGGGGTTCTCAGCTGGGGGGTGCACACCTGTGTTTCCAATCACTGAGCTATGTGTCATGAATTGGAGGCAATGACAGAAAGTAAGGCGAATTAGACTTAGCCAACCCTACAATATGTGGCCCTGATGAATGTGGGAGGGTCTCTGTGTCCCCTTCACTGAATAAGTAGAATAGAAGAAACATCCTGTGGTTTCCAGAACCAGAGCATCAAAATGCCACTCAATCCTATCTTGTGCCCTTTTTTGTCAAAAAGATGCTCCTGTGCACTGTCCAGGTATGCACTGTCCAGGTATGCACTGTCCAGGTATAGAGGTAGTGGATGAAAGCTGACAACTACAACCAATTGAACCATGAAGCATCTAGATGAATCCAGTCCCCACCATCAAGTCAAGTTTCTTACTAGCTGAAAACTGAAGCATCAGATATACAAAGATACAAAACTGTCCTGAATCACAGATCTGGGAGATGACACTATTTTAGGAAACCAAATTTTGAGATTATATAGTTCTTAGGATTAGTAACAGAAACATCTACTATGTAAACTCTTTGAAGGGTTGTTAGAGTCTCAATCTAAGACTGATATAGGCCAATCCTTACATGTCCTGCCATGAAATCTGCTGCTATCCAAGGTTTCCTGGAGCCTTCACTCCACCCCTAACTCAGAGGCAGTGCAAGAACCCCTGCAAATTGGAGGCAACTCCTTGGTTTATCAGGGAAAACTCAGAATCATCTGGAGTTGGTAGGAGAGCTTGGTTAAGGCTAGCCTCACTTATTTTTTTAATTATTATCTTTATTTAAAAAACACCATGATTACAAATATGATTGTAGTTGTATGATTTCAGTCATGTAAAGAGCACCCACCTTCACCAGTGCAAATTCCCACCACCAATGTCCCAAATTTCCCTCCTCCTCACCCTACCCACACCTGTACCCGAGACAGGCTTTCTACTTCCCTCATTCATCCACATTGATAGAGTAGTTCTCAATGTAGTTATTTCTCTAACTGCACTCATTATTCTTTGTGATGAGCTTCATGTCATGAGCTGTACCTTCTAGCCCTCATCTCTCTTGTCTCTGAGAATCATTGCAAAAATGTCTTTCATTTTTCTTAAAACCCATAGATGAGTGAAACTATTCTGCATCTATCTCTCTCCCTCTGACTTATTTCACTCAGCATAATAGATTCCATGTACATCCATGTATAGGAAAATTTCATGACGTCATCTCTCCTGACAGCTGCATAGTATTCCATTGTGTATATGTACCACAGTTTCTTTAGCCATTCATCTGCTGAAACACATCTTCGTTGTTTCCAGAGTTTGGCTGTTGTAAATAGCGCTAAAATGAATATAGATGTGAGGAAGAGATTTTTGAATTGTATTTTTATGTTCCTCGGGTATATCCCTAGGAGTGGTATAACTGGATCATATGAGAGCTCAATTTCCAGTTTTGGGAGGAATCTCCACATCGCTTTCTATGAAGATTGAACTAGACAACATTTCCACCAGCAGTGAAAAAGAGTTCCTTTCTCTCCACATCTCCGCCAGCACTGCTTGTTCTCATTCTTTGTAATGTGTGTCAATTGTTTTGATTTGCATCTCCCTGATGATTAGTGATGTGGAGCATCTTTTCATGTGCCTTTTGGCCATTTGCATTTCTTCTTTTACAGAGTGTCTGTTCATTTCTTCTCCCCATTTTTTGATGGGGTTAGGTGTTTTTTTTTTTCTTGTAAAGTTCTGTCAGTAACTTGTATATTTTGGATATTAGTCCTTTATATGATAGGTATTGGGTGAATAATTTCTCCCTCTCAGTAGGTGTTTATCTCTGCTTCCACTTGTTTGGAGAGTGCTGTTTCTTCCTTAAAGATGCCTTCAGTCTCAATGTCATGGAGTGTTTTACCTACGTGTTGTTCTATATACCTTGTAGTTTCAGATCTGATATCAAGATCTTTAATCCATTTGGATTTTACCTTCGTACATGGTGTTAGTTGGAGGTCAGAGTTCGCTTTTTTGCAAGTGGCTAACCAGTTGTACCAACACCACTTATTGAAGAGGCTTTCCTTACTCCATTTAGGATTTCTTGCTCCTTTATCCAAAACTAGGTGTCTGAGGAACATTGTGTGAGTACTCAAGCCTATTCCACTGATCTGAGGGTCTGACTTTATTCCAATACCATGCTGTTTTGATAACTATTGCTTTGACATCTTAAAATTGGGGAAAGTAATGCCTCCCATATTCCTTTTCCCGAGGAGTGCTTTAGCTATTCGAGGGTGCTTATTGTTCCAAATGAATTTCAGAAGTGTTTGATTCACTTCTTTGAAGAATGTCATAGGTATCTTTAGTAGAATCACATTAAATCTGTACAATGCTTTTGGAAGTATTGCCATTTTAATGATGTTGATCCTGACAATCCATGAGCAAGGCATGTGTTTCCATTTCTGCATGTCCTCTCTTATTTCTTGGAGCAGTTTTTTATAGTTTTCTTTGTATAGATCCTTCACATCTTTAGTCAGGTTGACTTCAAGATATTTGAGTTTGTGTGGCACTAATGTGAATGAGGTTGTTTTCTTTTTTTTTTAAATGTTTTTTAAACAAATTTTTATTTTATTTATTTTGGTTTTTGGGCCACACCTGGTGACACTCAGGGGTTACTCCTGGCTATGAGCTCAGAAGTCGCTCCTGGCAGGCACGGGGGACCATATGGGGAACCGGGGGATCGAACCGCAGTCCGTCCTAGGTTAGCACAAGGCAAGACAGGCACCTTACCTCCAGCACCACCACCCAGCCCCGAGGTTGTTTTCTTAATGTCCATTTCTTTCCTGCCATTATTGGTGAATAATAAGATCATTGATTTTAGTGTGTTAATTTTGTATCCTGCCACCCTGCTATATGAGTCTATTGTTTCTAGAAACTTTTTGGTAGAGTCTTTAGGGTTTTCTAAGTAGAGTATCATGTCATCTGCAAACAGTGAAAGCTTGACTTCTTCCTTTCCTATCTGGATTCCCTTGATATCCTTTTCTTGCCTAATTGCTATAGCAAGTACTTCCAGTACTATGTTGAAGAGGAGTGGTGAGAGAGGACAGCCTTATCTTGTACCAGAGTTTAGAGGAAAGGCTTTTAGTTTTTCTCCATTGAGGATAATATTTGCCACTGACTTGTGGTAGATGGCCTTAACTACCAGTATATTGAGAAAGGTTCATTTCATTCCCATCTTGTTGAGAGTTTTCATCAAGAATGGGTGTTGGACCTTATCAAATGCTTTCTCTGCATCTATTGATATGACCATGTGATTTTTATTTTTCTTGTTATTTATGTTGTGTATTATGTTGACAGATTTATGGATATTAAACCATTCTTACATTCCTGTAATAAAACCTACTTGATCATAGTGAATGATCTTCTTGATGAGGCATTGGATCCTGTTTGTCAGGATTTTGTTGAGAATCTTTGCATCTGTGTTCATCAGGGATATTGGTCTGTAGTTTTCTTTTATGGCAGCATTTCTATCTGGTTTTGGTTTTAAGGTGATGTTGGCTTCATAAAAGCTATTTGGAAATGTTCCTGTTTTTTCAATTTCATAAAAGAACCTGGTCAGGTTTGGGAGTAGTTCCCCTTGAAAGGTTTAAAAGAATTCATTAGTGAATCCATCAGGACCTGGGATTTTGTTTTTGGGCAAATTTTTGATTACGGTTTTAATTTCCTCAATAGTGATGGAGGTGTTTAGATATGCTACATATTCTTTTTTTTGGGGGGGGCCACACCCAGTGACGCTCAGGGGTTACTCCTGGCTATGAGCTCAGAAGTCGCTCCTGGCAGGCACGGGGGACCATATGGGGAACCGAGGGATCTAACTGCGGTCCGTCCTAGGTTAGCGCAGGCACCTTATCTCCAGCGCCACCACCCGGCCCCACTACATCTTCTTTATTCAACATGGAAGGTTATATGAGTTCAAAACTTTATCCATTTCTTCAAGGTTCTCATATTTAGTTACTACTCAAAATAATCTCAGAATACTCTTTGAATCTCTGCAGTATCTGTAGTGATCTCCCCCTTTTCATTTCTAATACACGTTATCAAGTTTCTTTGTGAATTTTGCCAATGGACATCAATCTTGTTTATTTTTCAAAGAACCAACTTCTGGTTTCGTTGATTACTTCAGTTGATCTTTCGGATTGTTTTTTGGGTTTCCACTTCATTGATTTCTGCTCTCAACTTTGCTATTTCCTTCTGTGTTCCTATTTTTGGTTCCTTTTGTTGATCATTTTCTTTTCTTTTTTTTTTTGTGGGGGGGACCACACCCAGTGACGCTCAGGGGTTACTCCTGGCTATAAGTTCAGAAATCGCGCCTGGCTTGTGGAACCATATGGGACACCAGAAGATCAAACCTAGGTTCGTCCTAGGCTAGCGCAGGCAAGGCAGGCACCTTACCTCTAGCGCCACCATGCCTGCCCCAATTGTTGATCATTTTCTAATTGTATAAGCTATGTCATTAAGCTATTCATGTATGCTCCTTCTTCCTTCCTGATGTGTACTTGCAAAGCTATAAATTTTTCTCTCAGTACCACTTTTGTTCTATCCCATAGGTTCTGATAGTTTGTGTTTTCATTGTCACTTGTTTCCAGGAAAGTTTTGATTTCCTTTTTTATTTCATCTCGGACCCACTGGTTGTTCAGTAGTAGACTGTTTCATTTCCAGCTGTTAAAATTTTTCTTGTGTGTCCCTGTGTAGTTCACATCTAAATTCAGAGCCTTGTGGTCAGGAAAGGTAGTCTGCAAAATTTCTATCCTCTTGATTTTATCAAGATATGTTTATGTGCCAGCATGTGATCTACCCTGGAGAATGATCCATGTACGTTGGAAAAGAATGTGTATCCAGGTTTCTGAGGATGGAGTTTCCTCTATATATATACACTAGGCTGCTTTCTTCCATTTCTCTTTTCAGGTCTAGTATATTTTTGTTGGGTTTCAATCTGGCTGACCTATCTAGTGTTGATAGGCCCATGTTGAGGTCTCCCACAATTATTGTATTATTATTGATATCCTTTTTCAGATTTGCCAACAATAGTATAAAATACTTTGCTGGTCCCTCATTGGGTGCATATATGTTTAGTGATTTCTTCCTGCTGTACATATCCCTTGATTAGTACAAAATGTCCATCTTTGTCCCTTACAACTTTTCTGAGTATAAAGTTTGTGTCATCTGATATTAGTATGTCTACTCCAGCTTTTTAAAGAGTGTTGTTTGCTTGGATAATTTTCCTCCAGCCTTTGAGTTTAAGTCTATGTTTGTTCTGACTATTCAGGTGTGTTTCTTGTAGGCAGCAGAAGGTAGGGTTCAGTTTTTTGATCCATTTCTCCACTCTGTCTCTTAACAGGTGCATTTAGTCCATTGTTATTAAGAGAGATAATTTTCATGGAATTTAGTGCCATCTTTGAGCAGAAGTTTGGTGTGTTTGTTGGTCTGTCTTGTCTTAAAGTAGACCTTTCCATTTTTCTTTTTTTTTTTTTTTTTTTTTTTTTTTTTTATTTTTTTGTTTGTTTTTGGGCCACACTCAGTGACGCTCAGGGGTTACTCCTGGCTATGCGCTCAGAAGTCGCTCCTGGCAGGCACGGGGGACCATATGGGAACCGGGGGATCGAACTGTGGTCCGTCCAAGTCTAGCGCGGTAAGGCAGGCACCTTACCTGCAGCGCCACCGCCCGGCCCCCTCCATTTTTCTTTTAAGGCTGGTTTTGAGTCTGTAAAGTTTTTGAGCTGTTATTTATCTGTGAAGCTATGTATACTTCCTTCAAACATAAAAGTGAGTTTTTCTGGGTGCAGTATTTTAGGTGAAGCATTTATTTCATTGAGTTTTGTCACTATATCCCACCACTACCTTCTGGCCTTAAGTGTTTCTGATAACAGGTCTGCTGTAAATTTCAAGGATGCTCCCTTTTTGATCTTGCTGCTTTCAGTATTCTGTCTCTATCTGTGGGATTCATCATAGTGACTAGGATGTGTCTTGGGTGTTTTTCCTGGGGTCTCTTTTAGCTGGTACTCTTCGGGCATGTATTCTTTAGCTCTTGTAGTTTCTCTGTGATGATGTTCTTGACTGTTGATTCTTCCTTGAGATTTTCTTCTAGGGTCTCTGGGACTCCAATGATTCTTAAGTTGTTTCTGTTGAGCTTATCAAAGACTTCTATTCTATTTTCATTTGTTCATATTCTTTGAGTAATTTTTCCATTGTCTGATCATTTGCTTTAAACCTTTTTTTCCAGTCTCTTCTGCTGTATGGAGTTGTTATGCATTTCATCTTCCAGCACACTAATTCTATTCTCCGCTGCTGTTACCCTGTGGGAGAGCTTATCCATTTTGTCCTTCAATTTGTCTACTGAGTTTTTTAGACCTGTTATTTGACCTGATATTTCAGTTTGGAGTTTTCTGATTTCTATCTTCATATTCTCTTGATTCTTATTAATGTTCTGTTCTATATTTTCTTTGAGTTCTGTGAACATCCTCCATATTTCTTCTCTAAACTCCATATCTGAAAGACTAACTAGGTGATTCGTGGTTGTTGGATCATCAGAGTTGCCATCATCATTCTCTATGCCTGATATAGTTACCCCATTGTCACGCTTGTATTGTGAATATTTCTATATGCTGTGATGGTATTCATTGGCTAGGTGGAGTGCACGACGAAGCGCTCCTCTGCTTCGACCCCTTAAGAGGTGTCAGCGTCAGCTTTATCCACAGTCTCTGGCCCAGGAAGCTAGCCGAAGCTAGCCCTCAGGGGATGAATGCCAGAGATGATCAAAGTTCCCAGGCTGAAGCAAGCCAAGGGAAGCCCCAAAATGTCTGCCGTGCTTACGGGGCCCAGCAGAGTCAGATTTTTTTTTTTTTGGTTTTTGAGCCACACCCGGTGACGCTCAGGGGTTACTCCTGGCTATTCGCTCAGAAGTGGCTCCTGGCAGGCACGGGGGACCATATGGAGAACCAGGGGATCAAACCGTGGTCTGACCTAGGTTAGCGCAGGCAACTTATCTCCAGCATCACCGCCCGGCCCCCCAGCAGAGTCAGATTTAGCCACAGTCTTGGCCTAGGAAGACTCACCTCAGCTGACGCAAGCCCTCAGGGGATGAATGCCAGAATGATCAAAGTTCCCAGGCTGAAGTAAGCCAGGGGAAGCCTCAAAATGTCTGCCATGCTTAAGGGGCCCAGCAGAGTCCGCTAGCCTCACTTCTAAATCTAAAGTGGTCATCCCTTTGGTTTTATCAGTATTCATGCAAGATGCAATGATGGTAGATAAAGTTCATAGTAAGCACCAGGATTGGGGAGACAGTGTGACCCAAGACTGAACTGTCAAGTGATGTATAGAAGATCGTCTCTTGAGCAGTATCACTCCCTCCCTATAAGCATTTGGTCCAAAGTTCAAATGTTCTACACCACTGATTACCATTCAAAGCTTAGGTCCAAGAGAGGCAGTAAGATAGAGGAACCTTGGCTGTAAATTTCAAGGAGAAACAAAAAGCCATAAAATTACCAAAATATATTTGGATGCATGTTTATATGTACATGTACACACATACATACATACATACAACATTAAAAATCCCTTAGGAAGGTTTAAAGCAGGAAAGAGAAATGACTGGATATGCATCTCAAAACCTAAAGGAATTAACTTCCAGAGCAATAGCACAGTGGATAAGGCATTTGTCTTTCACACAGCCAAGCTGGGCTCAATCCCTGATACCCCAGATGGTCCCCTATGTCTTCCAGGAGTGATCCCAGATCACAGAGCCAGGAGAAATCCTTGACCCTGCTTCTAGGTGTAAATCAACACCCTTCCACCCCCCCCCCAAAATCAAAAACTAAAAAAAACCTGACCACTTCATGGAAAATGAATAGAAAGAACAAAAGTAGAAGACCCCTTGAGAATGTGAAATCAATGGCCATGGGGATGTGCTGGCACGGTATCCTGCCACAGTGGAGATAGAGATAAAAGCAAATAGATATATTCTTATTTCTAGAACCTGAGAATTTGCACATAAAGAACTAATTTAGGAACTTCTTGCTTGGAGACAGTTGCTATGTCTTTAGACCTCAGCCTTCATCTGAAGGCAGAAGTGCTTAGTATTTTCTACAGAATCTCTATGGCAAATAAGACTTATCCCCACCACTGCCAGTCAGGTATCTAGCCTCAACTACAAAGAGGAAATGAAAAAGTGTGGAAGCAGGACCTGCACTCATAGATGGTTTTCCTAACCATCCTAGACAGAGGATCACACTTCTCTCCTCCTCCTTGATATTAAGCAAGCTCATAGGATTGGGTTTGGCCGATGAAATGTAAACAGAAATTATAGCCTTTTTTTGGTAGAAGCTCTGAAATGCTGGTGCATCTATGCTTTATATATCTATGATATATTTACATATATATTTACATATATGTTGGTGCTCCCAAGTAGTGCTCAAAGGAATTGGAACCACTCCTGGTGCTAGTCAGCTAACTGAGATGGACAGTTCCATGCCAAGGCTGCTGAGCCTAGCATGATGAGAGGGGACCAGAGCCATACCATTCGGTGCTCAGGGGGACCTACATTTCTTGAGATTAAATTCTGCCCCTTAACATGCAAAGCATGTGGCCCTGAACATCACCCCCTGATGAATATCAAGGCATATGGCCCTGAACATCACCTGAACATGCAGGAACAGAGGGAGGGGGCCAGATGAATGTCTGCAGAAGGCCTCTCAGGTAGAAGGCAAATAGAAGTCCCCCATGCTGCAGATCTAATTCATCCTTGCACATACAAGACGTGAGCTCCTACTCACTGAACTATATCTCCCAAGCCTTCTATGCTTTCTGTCCTCTACAGATTGCACAACTCTAAAGCCAAGTGTAATACAGGGTTCACCACCACCCCCAGCTTCTGACCAGAGATAAAGTGATAAGTGGTTAAGAGTGCTAAAACTAAATCATGGGTTCAACTCCCCTCCTATGCCACTTTACAACTATGTACCATGGGGCAGGTCTCTGCATTTCTCCACACCTCCCTTTCCCAATAACAACATGGGAGCCATCTCCATCCTGTTGATTTAAGGAGGGGAGACAGGCACAATCCCAAAGCCTTGGGGCAGAGCCTAGCATTCAACTAGCATGCACTCAGGGTGCAGGGTGAGGCAGGGTAAAAGAGCATATTGTAATTTCCCCCTTCATCAGTGGTCCCCAGGGTATGCTTATTAACACTTCTGGACCTGGGGGAAGTCACAGTTGCTGAGAACCAGAGTGGTTAATGCTGGAAAAGGGCAACAGAGTCTCTGGCCTTGGTCCCAGGTGCTAGGCTACAGAAACCTGTGGAATCTACACTGCTCTTGAGCCTGTTTTCCATGTGTGCTGAGAAGTGGCTACAAAATAGGGGTGGTATCAACTAGCCAAGATTGAATTTGAGGAGAAGTAAATTTAACCTCTCACCTGCCCATCTACAAAGAGCTTAAAAGTATGTGCTATTTTTCAGTCATATATATATCATATATATTGCAGCAATATTTAGGAAGCTGGGGGAACACTTCCCTGAAATTCTCAGCCACACAGGCCAACACTTCAATGCAATAGTCAGAGGATGTAATGCTGCTCATGTCCTGCAGTTCTGGGGACCACTAAGGCCACTCCAATGTGCTAGACTTGGGTGCTCTCAGTGGCCTCCTGAGCTATCCTCACCAACATTGAGGGGCCAGTGTAGTGGCAGGAATGCTACCAGGCTAAGCACAAGTAAGCCATGTATCCTAACTCCTGGACTGTCTTCTCAGCCCCTGACAGTCTTCAGTCTTGAATTAAGCCACCACTATCCCGAACCTGGTCAGAACTACTTCTTAACATGCCCCAGGTGAAGTTACAGATGGAAGAATTCCTCAATCCCAACCCTGAGGAATTCACCTCAACTGCAGAGAAAGTGGAATCTTTTATTGAAAATGTGGTGTTGGTAGCATGGAGTCCATGTTGGGCTGAGGCTTGTGGTCCTCAAGGTAACTATCTCCCCCTGCTGGGGGAGCTGGCTGGGGGCTGAATATGGGTGAGAAGATTTGCCAATGGTGGCCAGAGCTAGATTCTTCCTTGGCCTGGGGACAGGTAAGAAGAGGACGAGGGGCATTGGAAAGTTTATTTCAGGAACTGAAGACATGCAGAGCAAGGTAGCAGGTCCTGGCAAGTTTTTCCAAGGCTCATTGTGGCTGCTTCCAGGGCTGCTTCCAGAAGCATCTGTACCTTCATCACTCAGGTGCTGAGCACCAGAAGGTCCTTGAGAAATAAAAGAGGGAACTGGTTAGGGGTGGTTTGTCATCCAGCTGCAGCTTCAGGAGATGCCTTTGCCAATATCGAGCAAGCCATGCTTCTCAACAGTAATGACAATGCAGTCACAGGGACCCCACAATCACCTGGGCCTCCTCATTAACTTGACTCGCAAGGAGCACCTGGAGCAAGAGCCTTCTGGTCTCTTTTACTTTCTTTTCAAATAAGGGAAACCTAAGATCCTCTCCTCAGTCTTTGAAAATCTGTTTTTTACTTTTCTTTTTTTTTTTTTTTTTTTTGGTTTTTGGGCCACACCCAGTGACGCTCAGGGGTTACTCCTGGCTATGCGCTCAGAAGTCGCTCCTGGCTTGGGGGACCATATGGGAAACTGGGGGATCGAACCACCGTCCGTCCTAGGCTAGCACACAAGGCTGGCACCTTACCTCCAGCGCCACCGCCCAGCCCCTGTATTTTACTATTTTTAAAAAGAACCCAACACATAATAGATTGCACCTGTATTGAATTTTAAAATTGCATAATTAGGTGAGGGTGGAGATAGAAAATTTTCCTTCAAGTCAAATTCCAACTAATTAATGTAAAGTAAATTATAGAAACAAAAAATAAACCCTTCATACAGGCAGCGCATTAATAACTGTTGCAGGTAAGAACCATTCATGAAAATGAATAGTAGTAGAAGGAAATGTGATGAAAACGGGATTTTTCATAGCTCCAAAGTTGTTCCACATGAGATATTTTCTAATGAAGAAAGGAAAAACAGGAACTTCACAATGGAAACACCTAGAAGGAATCACCTTGGCACCATCATAAGTTCAAGACAACATCTCAAAATTAAAGTCAGCACATCTGAGAATAAATCATCAATATCCCATTCCCTGATTCAGAGGGCAAGACCCTTTTGCATGTTCTTGCCTCCATCTATGTCTACTGCAAAGAAACCATCACTCAAAACCAAATGAGGGAGCCCTTACAAGAAAGCCAGAGCTGGAAGTGTCAAGGTCAAAAGACTCAAGGATCGGGAGCCGGGAGGTGGCGCAGGAGGTAAGGTGCCTGCTGCCTTGCCTGTGCTAACATAGGACGGACCACGGTTCGATCCCCCGGTTCCCATATGGTTCCCCGTGCCTGCCAGGAGCGACTTCTGAGCACATAGCCAGGAGTAACCCCTGAGCGTCACTGGGTGTGGCCCAAAAAACCAAAAAAAAAAAAAATTAAAAAAAAAAAAAGACTCAAGGATCATCAGAGATGCAAATCAAAACAACAATGAGATATCATTTCACCACTAAGAATGGCACACATCACCAAGCACAAGGACAATCAGTGCTGGCGTGAGTACAGGCAGGAAAGGGACTCTTGTTCACTACTGGTGGGAATGCCAACTAGTCCAGCCTTTCTGGAAAACAATATGGATATTCCTCAAAAACTGAAAATCGAGCTTCCTTACGATCCAGTTATACCATTCCTAGGGATATACCCTAATACAGGGGTCCTCAAACTATAGCCAGCAAGCCACACATGACCCACTGAGGACACTTATCTGGCCCACCAAGTGTATTTGCTACTGCTGCCTGTCCTCAGCAGTCAACTCATCCTGGGTCATCAGTGCACATGTGTGGAATGTGCACCTCCCTCTCCAGCTCCCTTTCTTCTCTCTGTTTCTCAACTCCTCTCAGTCTCAGGCAGGGCTCCTCAAACTGCAGCCCACCAAAAGCAGACCCTAAAATATTAGAAAGTGTGTTGATTTATCTTTACTTGTTTTTCACTTTAAATACTGTATTTGTCCCCATTTTGGTTTTTTACTTTGAAATAAGGTATGTGCAGTGTGCAAAGAAATTTGTTCATAGTTTTTAAAACTATGGTCCAACCCTCCAACAGTCTGAAGAACAGTGAACTGACCTCCTGTTTTAAAAGTGTGAGGACCCCTGATCTAGGACCACAAAACACCATGCAAAAATGCCCTCTGCACCCCTATATTCATCACAGCACTGTTTACAATAGCTATAATCT
The DNA here is from genome assembly GCA_004027635.1 of Crocidura indochinensis. Lineage (NCBI taxonomy): Eukaryota > Metazoa > Chordata > Mammalia > Eulipotyphla > Soricidae > Crocidura > Crocidura indochinensis. Next base: position 17,025 of record PVKC010003589.1, on the reverse strand, counting down.
GGAAGCAACCCAGATACCCAACAACAGATGAGTAGCTAAAGAAATTGTAGTCCATCTACACAATGGAATACTATGGAGCCATTAGGAAAAAATGAAGTCTATAAATTTACTTATTCATAGATGGACATGGAGATTATTATGCTGAGTGAAATGAGTCAGATGGAGGGAGATAAACAGAGCAATCTCACTCATCTGTGGTGCATAAGAAAAATAAAAGACAGTGTGGAAATAATATACAGAGACAATAAAGATGAGGGTCAGAGGATCAGTTCAAGGTAGGAAGCTGCCACAAAGAGTAGAGAGTGCAGTTAGAGTAAATAAGTGTCTACTATGAAAGGAACATGCCTGGCAGTTCTTGATTAACAGTAGTGAAAACCACAGTGTCAAAAAAGGAAAGAGAGAGTGAAGTAAAATGCCTGCCCCCGAAGCAGGCAGGGGAGGGTGGGTGAGAAGGAAGAGGACATCAGTGAAGGAAAGAGGGAAACTGTTAACATTTGTGGAAGAAATTGGTGGAAGAAAATGTTCACTGGGGCCTGGAGAGATAGCTCAGCGGTGTTTGCCTTGCAAGCAGCCGATCCAGGACCTAAGGTGGTTGGTTCGAATCCCGGTGCCCCATATGGTCCCCCCGTGCCTGCCAGGAGCTATTTCTGAGCAGATAGCCAGGAGTAATCCCTGAGCACAGCCGGGTGTGACCCAAAAACAAAACAAAACAAAACAAAAAAAAAGGAAAGGAAAGAAAGAAAATGTTCACTGATGAAGGTTGTCATTGTATGACTGTAACTTAATCATAAACAACTTTATCTTTAAAAAAATAACTCTAGTATGAACAATGTAGTAATCATGGTATTTAAATTAAAATTTTTAATTAAAAAAGGAAAGAAGACTCAAGAAAGAGCACACCGAGAAGGTAGCTCAGTGGTAGAAATATTTGTGAGGCCCCAAGTTTGATCCTCTGCACCACCAAAGAAAGAGCATAGTTTATTACATTCTCTAGATGGAATATAAAACCAAAATAAATAGTATGTTATTGGTACTAAAATCATATATATTTTGAAACAATATAATCACCTGAAATTATTCAGAAAAGAGGAAAGAGAAGTTTATCCCATTAAAGATGGAGGTAGGGGCAGTGAGTCATACACAGTTGTGCTCAGAGTTTACTCCTGGCTCTGTGTCCTGCGATAATTTCTAGCTGGACTCAGGGGAGTACATGGGATGCCAAGGATAAAACTGGATTCACAGTGTTCATGGCAAGTGCCTTACCCACTACACCATCACTCCAGTCCCTCATCTTCACTAATTCTAAAGGACTCCCTAGTTGAGGTTGAGTTTTCAGTACTTTTCTAATAAGCATGGATTTGAATTGCCTCAGAGATTTCAGGACAAGCCCTAACTTTCACTACCTTTCACTTACTCGGTGACTTTGGACAAGTAGCCCATTCTCTCTGGGACTCAGGTTCCTACTTGTGATGTGATAGTGAACATCAACCAGGGCTCTGTATTCGAGACAGGCTTTCTACTTCCCTCATTCATTCACCCAATGTCCTTCTTTAACTCTAGGATCCCACTAATTCCTTGATTGAAAATCTTTTTTTTTTTTTTTTTGGTTTTTGGGCCACACCCGGTGATGCTCAGGGGTTACTCCTGGCTATTTACTCAGAAGTTGCTCCTGGCAGGCACAGGGGACCATATGGGGAACCGGGGGAACCACAGTCCATCCTAGGTTAATGCAGGCACCTTACCTCTAGCACCACCGCCCGGCCCCCCTTGATTGAAAATCTTGATTTAAAAAAAAATTTATCAGGAACATTGAAATGGGGCTGGAGTAATAGCACAACAAGGAGGTTATTTGCCTTGCATGCAGTCAACTTGGGTTCAGTCCCCAGCATCCTGTATGATCCCCTGAACCTTCCAGGAGTGATTTCTAAGTGCAGTCAGGAGTAATCTCTGAGCATCACCAGGTAAAACAAAAACAAAAACAAAAATGAAAAAGAAAAAGGAAAGATTGGAATGAAAAGTTTGTAAATGGTTCTCTTAGGTCGGTAAACATATATTTGTTTTGTATTTCCTATATTTTCCAAATTTCAGATAAAGAACGCAAGTGGCTTTCTAGAAACAATACCCCTTCATTATATGGCATTATAAGGCACCTGCCATAGCTATACTTTGCAGTTACTTCTAGAATATTTAATCCAAAGTCCATCTGCCTACATGAGCATGACAAGAGTTAGAATCCAATATGTTCTGTTCACTGCTCTATTCCCAACTCTTGTAATACAATAGGTGCTCAATTTCCATTTTTATAATAAACCAGACCATGTCTCCACTCTCATAAAACCCCTAACTGCTCTGAGTTCAGTATTCCCATCTGTAATATAAGGGCCACCACATCAGTCAGGAGGACTAAATAAATTCATAGAAGTGAAAACATACTTTAAGAGCTTTGTATATTTTTCTTAAGTCCCATTCGTCCTTCTTACTTGCACCTTTTTTAATTCCCTCCCCCTCTCAACTTCTGGGCATGGAAGAGAAAGCAGAACCAAATTCCATTTCTCCTTACCTCCAAGACATCAATATCTGCATTGCTGAAGTCAATGTTGAGGATTTTGGGAAGAGGGACACCAGAGCCCAGCATGGCTGTGAAAACACCAGTCAAGTAAAGTCAGTATGAAGTATGACCAAGAGATATCTGTCTTCATGAAGCCTTTAATATTTGCAAGAAGACTGCCTCAAAGGCCTTTGTCTATGTCATTGGTCCTGCCCAAAACATAGTCTCTCCACCTGCTTGCTGAGTTCTGAGCCTTCCCTGAGACTGGAGTCACCTCCTCAGTGAGGGCTTCCTTAACCACAGACCATGAAACTTTGGGATCCACTTCTTCTTCTGGACCCCTCTGCTTTAGAAAACACAAAATACTAGTGATATGTCCCTGTCTCTGTACCAGGCAAGGACAGTTTTCAGCCTCACTTGATTCTGAGCACAGAATAAAGGATAGGTACTTGGGGAAGGATACTGAGACACCCCCAATACATGATCACCAGTGGGTGCATTTTGGGGCATTATATGGTCAGGATCTGTATAGACCTAAAGACTCATGCTCCAGAAAGAAATATACTAGAGGGAAAACAAGGCAGAGAAAGAGTAAAACATTTCTGAGGACAGATTTCCTGGATCCATTTGGCTTCTTTGAAAGCCAAGGACATTGTGAATCATGCCCCCTTCCCAAGAAACCTATTCAACATTTTCAGAACTTCCTTGGCCATGGAACCCTTTTCTAAGTGTATCTCCTGGAACTGCTTTTCTATGGGATTCACTTTGAGACTTGTTGATCTAATCCAATCTCTCCCTTTCTGAGAATAACAAATAGCATGGTTATGACTTGCTAACGAGCTCATGTCTCCTCTCTGTGACCAAACCAGAGACTCTTATTAGTCTCTAAAGTCAGAGTCACTATTGCTCTGAGTCATGTTTCTATATCATCCTTTCCCACAGGTACCAGCTCTCACCGTTCATTGCAGGCATAAATGCCAGGTCGAAAAGCTTCCCAACCAGCATCTCCATGAGGCTAACCTACAAGGAAAGCAGAAATTAAGTAGGCCTTGGGTTGACGCTGATCTCAAGAGCTCCTTGAGTTCCTATCCTGAGCAGTGAAAGGCTTGTTGGAGCAGAGAAAAGCATGAGAAAATGAGAGAGCTGGTGGTCAGAGCCTCTAGGGCTTTAGCACCACCCAGCTGATCCATGCAGAGGCACATCCCTTTCACTTTCTCTGCAGGAGAGTGAACACTGAGGCTACGGACTGGAGTACTGGTACATGGTTTCTGGTGAGACAGGGACTAAGGGAAGCTCAGTTTCACTCCAAGAGGTCATGAACAGCTCATTCTAGAGCCACCAGGGTGACACAGAAATCCTGTGACCAGAACTCCAGGTTCTCATACCTTTTCCTCTCTGACCCTCTATTTCCTTTTCTGTAAAATGATCTAGCAAGAGCAGCCTGCACGGCTGCAGCAAGGATTGGAGGTTGATGAAATACCTGGCTTTTAGCCATTACAGGTAATTTCCCTTGTACCACGTTAAGTTTTGTGTTTTGTATCCAAAAACTGTAAGCCAACAACTGTTCTCTAGCACAGTCTTCCCACCTATGCAATGAAACCAGTGATGCCATGCCCAAGGGTTGCATCTGTTTGAGTTAGAAAGTTTTGACTTTCTTATCAGAGCCTGTTCCAGAGAGAAAGCATCTATGTAGCGTCAGTTTCTAAAAGAAAATAGGTTTTTCCTGAATTATTATATAGAGCATAGAATCTAAGATGTACTTTGTCCTGATGCTTACAGGACTAAAACCAAGATTTGGAGCTTCTCCGATCAACAAGCAACTGAGAAAGCAGAATTCCATATGCTGAGTAACAAGAATTCTAGAAATAAAGTCAAGTGTTGATGTGACAGATGAAGAAATTGAGGCTGGAGTTGGTTGGCATTGCCCAAGGTTACACAGTATGGGTGGTGAAGGTCCTGCCTCTTCACACCCTATGCCCACTAATCTTTCTAGACAGTCAGTTAAAATTGGCAGCACCATGGACAGCACAGAGAGAATCCTGAGTTTATGCTCAAGCCCTCCCAGGCTTTATGGGCCTCCTTCCTCTTGGGTGTGCCCAGGCTTGAGAGTGAGACCAGTGCACGGAATTCACACCCTTCCCAGGTCACCACCTGCATAGGGGCTGCCACTCCCAGATCTTGTCATGGGGCCTGAACTTGGTACTTACATCAAAATTGCCCACATTTGAGGTTCTGAGGTTCAGGCTGGCCCTGAGATCAAGAAAACAATCTGTTAGAATCTGTGGTTGTTTGAGAGCCATAAGGGACTCACATTTCAACAAAATAGTGTAGTTTCACCACCCCAAATTTCATAGTCTGCCTCAATCCAGGAGGATTTAATAAGAGCAACGCTGGCCTCCTTAGAGTGTGCTCTAATCATATACCAGGGGCCAAGGCTCTACCATCCCAAGGGTCAAATGGGAGCTTTGCCATCTTCTAATTATGTATTCCTGGCCAAAGTACTTAACCACTGCCTCCCCTTCCCCCTCTGTAAAATGAGTGACTCTAAGAACTCAGTGAGTCAAATTCAAGTCCTGCCCTTAGAAACAAGCTTGGCACATGATGGCTGCTAATTCTGGCAAGGAGGGAGCAAAGTCCCTAGTGTGGAGCTGGGCTCCATTGTTGGCACTAAAGTGAAAGTGGTTGTCTATAGTCTCTGTGCATTGAGCTCACAGCTTTGCCCACAGTTCATGCCAATAGTCTTGGCAGTGACACACTCATTTCACTTTTACTATGTCTTAGATTTTCCTACCAGGTGGTATCCTCGAAAAAAAAAAACCTTCTTGAAAAACAGGTGCCCAAGCTGCAAACCACCACCCCCAATCCTTACTTGTCCAGCTTGGCGTCAATCATGAGTTTATCATTCTCCACGGAAAATGTGGCCAAGAGCTCTGTATCCTGGAGTCGGGAGAGATAAGGGACCATCAAGGTTTTGGGGAGTCCCCAAGGTCTTGGCCAATGTTCTTTCTAAAGCAGAGCCCCACAGTCTCCAATGCTCAGCTTTCAAGGATAGGCTGAGAGCTACAGCTCTGCTGGTATTAGTGAGATAGCTTTCCTGCTGGACACAGCACAGGCAGAGCTGACATTTCTTAGGGCATTGAGTCCCAGGAAACTAAATAAAGATGTTGGACACTGTCTCAGAGAAGGTCCAGTGGAATCCTCTTAGAAGAGCCTCTTCAGATGAAAACAAGCACCACTGCCCCTGTTTATCATAACTCTCTCCCACCCCTGGAGAGGGAATCCAAGGCCCAGACTCACCCTCCTCACAGAGCAAGAAGCATGCTGCCTGATAAGCCCTCTTTGCTTCTTGATATTCCCCAAAATAAAGTGAGGAAATTGATAGAAAATTCAGGGCAATGATGATAATCAGGATTGGAGCAATAGAGGTACTCTGCGAGCTCAGGGGCTACCTAGATCCAGAGGTATGGGTGGGAGAGATCAGGGGGCGCTATCCCATCTGGGCCTGAGGAATGAGCATTTAAACAAAGCTTAAGATAGGCCATGTGACAAGGGAGTGTGGGCAGGTGGTCAAGGAAGGTTTCTGAGGGCTTGTAGACTGACATTTGACAGGAGAGTAATGAGAGAGAAAAATACCATGGAAGAACATTTCAGATGAGGGAATAGCATATACCAAAACCGCATAACCTCAATACATGGGAGAGGCAGGAAGTACCCTGAAATGGTCTGAGGACATAGGTTAGAAACTGGCCTCTCCCGGACCGGCAAGACAGGGGTCTCAAACTCAATTTACCTGGGGGTCGCAAGAGGCAAAGTCGGGGTGATCCTTGAGTGCAAAGTCAGTAGTAAGCCTTGAACATTGGGGGGGTGTGACCCAAACAACTAAAACAAAACAAAACAAAAAAAGATTCCTCTAGGACAGGGCCACAAAATGTTGTACGGAGGACCGTTTGCGGCCTGCGGGCCTCGAGTTGCTAGAGTTAAGGTGTCTGCCTTGCAAGCGCTAGCCAAGGAAGGACCTTGGTTCAATCCCCCGGCATCCCATAATTGCCTAAGCAAGGGGCAATTTCTGAGCGCTTAGCCAGGAGTAACCCCTGAGCATCAAATGGGTGTGTCCCCACCCCAAATAAAAGAAATAAAAAAAACTGGCCTCTGCTTTGGGAGAGAAAGAAAATGTTTGAGATTTTAAGAGTATTCCTCTTTAGGAATACTAATTTCATTTCATTCATTTTATTTCAGAAAGTCTTGTTTGTAGTTAACTTCTGTCAGGTGCCAGGGACAAGAGCCATGGTATCATTTCTTCTGCACCCAGTTGATAGCACGACATAGGTGCTTGATAAGCTCTACTGAGTGCAGGATGAATGCCTACTTTTCTGCCAGACATGCTGTACAGCTGATGAGACTGAATCAACTCTGAAAAATCTACTCACAGCCTAACAGTCCCATCCCTGCCTCCATCCCCATCTGGTGGAGGAGGAGGTCAGTCCAAAGGTCTCACTGAGCTGGCTGGGCTAGCAATGATAAGGCCCTAAATTCAATCAGACTATCTGGCCCTATCAGTGAGCTCAGTCACCAGATGGTTGGTAGGGGCTCTTCACACTCTAGGAAACCATGAAGTCACTCTTCCCCCAGGTACTCACCACATCGAGGAGACAGATGGTGGTCTGGACATCATTGGGCTGGTCCACCGTGACCTCAGCTGTGGCAAGCACTTTCACCACTGCCTCATCCTTCTGCAGCGTCACTGTTGGTGGGTTTGGCACCTGGATCCTGATGGTGAGTGGGCGAGATTCTGGGTACTGCTGGAATACCTGGGGGTCAACACCAGAATAGGGTGAGCAAGACACTCAATAATGGGGAGAAGGAAATGATAAGAGGTTTACATCTTGGATCGAAGGGATAGCATGAAGGTGGGGCCGTTGTCTTACATGCTGAAGGATGGCATTTCAACTCCTGGCATCCTATATGGTCCCCTGAGCCTGCCAGGAGCGATTTCTGAGCATAGAGCCAGGAGTGACCCCTGGGTGTACATAACACAGGACTTCATCCATCAGCTAGAGCAGGCAAACAAACAGCAGGCAGATGGGTCCTGCTCCAGGCCACATATATCCAATTACTGTTGGGTTCAGGGTGATGGAACCAGCAAGTTTAATCCAACTTGCTATACATGGAACTGCTCCAAATGCCACACAGTGAAATGGTTCCCCTGGAACCTTGGGGTGTGCTAATGAGTTATAAATGGAGAAACTGAGGCCCAGGGGGAGGCATCAAATCAACAGTCCTAGCCAGCAGCAGAACAGAAGGCCTGGTTCAGGTCTGTGTGAGTCCAAGACCAAGGCCTCCACTCTCCACTAATTCTAGACACCCAGCCTGGAGCAAGAATGTCCAATATCTGGATATCTCAGTGACATCTTGCCCCTCCAACTTAGATTTACCAGGGTCTCTGGAGACTTCTTGGGGAGAAGAGAATGAACATGGGTCTACCTGCAATAAAGTGATTCCTCCAAAAGATGATTTACCAAAGGGACAAGTCACTGAATGATCTGTTACCTGTATTTGCTGATTTAATAATTTAATAATCAACTTGCCCCCAATTTTACCTTAAGAATGTTTTTCTTAAACTTATCAATATATGGGCCCAGAGAGATAGCACAGTGGTGTGTTTGCCTTGCAAGCAACCGATCCAGGTGGTTGGTTCGAATCCCGGTGTCCCATATGGTCCCCCGGGCCTGCCAGGAACAATTTCTGAGCAGATAGCCAGGAGTAAACCCTGAGCACCACCGGGAGTGGCCCAAAAATAAAAAAAAATTTATCAATATATGAGCAATATATGAGGAGCCTCACTCTATTGGTTTTATATTTTTTAGTTTCATTTTTGTTGAAGTTCTATTATATAATGCAGTGAATGATGGATTCTTATGCACATAATTCCAACACATAATGTTGATTTTTTTTTCTTTTCTTTTTTCTTTTCTTGGTTTTTGGGTCACACCCGGCGGCACTCAGGAGTTACTCCTGGCTCTATGTTCAGAAATTGCTCCTGACAGGCTCGGGAGACCATAACGATGTTGGTTTTAAAAGAAACACATACCAGACAGTCCTGGGTCCCTCCTGAGATGTTACTGTCCTATTGGATATATTCAAGATGAAATTCTTTTTTCTTTCATTTTCTTTTTCTTTATTATTATTATTATTATTATTATTATTATTATTATTATTATTATTATAAACTCTTGATCACTCAGCAAATCTAGTCAATTTATCTGGGTGAACACTCAGTGAACCCACCCTTAGCAACGTGACTTTCAACAAATCAGTGTCTTGCTGACCTGACTTTTCCCAGGAAGATTTTCAGGATACTTATTTTGGAGTCAGTGCTGATGTTCTAATCACTTCTACCCAAATTCCAGAGTCTTTAAGACTTTAAGGATGAACAGCTCCTTTCTTTTGGAAGCATTTCAAATTCTCTACCCATTGAAGCAAAAGACGGATGACACACTCCCCGAAGCCTCCTCTGGGTACTCCCCACCCAGCCTATTTCCCAAGGGTATATTTTTCTGTGTCTAGCCTTTGCCCCTACCATCACCCCTCCAAAGCCGAATCAGCCCCACATCAAGACCCAAGCCTCTGCTCCAGTCCACCTATGCCTCCTGTCCAAGCTATAAGTGGAGTGCTTGTTCCTTCTGACCCCACAGAGGAGAGAATGATTAGGATGCAAGAGTGGTTTCTAAACTTTTAGGTGCAGTATAGGCGGGCAATGGTCCTGTTATATAATCAAGACCACTTTGTCTCAGAGCGGTTTCTAACTCCTGCAATGCAGTATTTAGCCACCAGAGGGCAAAAGTGACCGTGCCCAGATGCCGTCATCTCTCCAGTCTCTTTTGGGTACCACCCAGCTCTGAACAAGCCAGGGAAAAAGAAATGTTTTGGTCTAAGATAGCTGTGGATAGCAGCCCTCTTGACCGCCTCTACAACACTACATACAAAGCTCTGTGATGCTGGGCACAGAGCAAAGGGCCTAGGGTCAGACTGGGGTGATAACTAGGATCAGAAAAACCTCTACTGGGGTCAAAGCAAAAGTACCATTTGCCTTGTATGCAGTGGGCCCAGGTTCTAAACCCGGCATCCCATATGGTGGTCCCTTGAGCACCACATGGAGTAATTCCTGGGTGCAGACTCAGGAGTGACCTGACCCTGCGTTAATATTGCCAGGTGTCACCCCAAAACAAAACAAAACAAAACAATAGATCACTGCCGCAGCCGTGCACTGTCCCTAATCAGACAGTAGCCCATTTGCTTTGCTCCTATTCACAAGAATAATAACATTTTTTTTGTTTGTTTTGAGCCACACTCAATGATGCTCAAGGATTACTCCTGGTTCTGCACTCAGGAATCACTCCTGGTGATGCTCGGGAAACCATATGAGTTGCCAGAGATTGAATCCAGGTCAGGTGAATGCAAGAGACTTACCTACTGTAAGCCTTACCTACTGTACTATCTCCCAGGCCCCAAGAATGGAAATAACGTTTATTCTTTTATTTATTTATTTTGATTTTTGGGCCACACCCGGCGGTGCTCAGGAGTTACTCCTGGCTGTCTGCTCAGAAATAGCTCCTGCCAGGAACGGGGGACCATATGGGACACCGGGATTCGAACCAACCACTTTTGGTCCTGGATAGGCTGTTTGCAAGACAAACACCGCTGTGCTATCTCTCCGTGCCCAGGAAATAACATTTATAATTGCTCTGTGCCTGGAGCAGATCCCCAATCTACAGCCACCCTGAAATGTGGGCATCATGATGCATGTTTTCCAGGTGAGAAAAATGAGACTAGGCCAGATGTGCCCATTCCCCTGAGCTATGCTGTGGAGACTCAGAGTCCTGTGTGTGTTGAAAAGGTCCAGGGCTCACCCTCTTAGCACCATCACCCAGTCCCAATTACCCACCCAGGTGAGCCTGTTGGAAGCCTTTGACAATAGAAAGAACCAAAGTCAGACCATCGGAGCCTGGCATGGTCAGGAGCAGGCTGTGGGGAAGATCCACCACAGACCTCCCAATCTTTCCATCCCAGGATCTCTATTGTGGGCTGGCTTCTGAGCTTCTGTCAGGGCACTTGCAATGAGGGGGTGTCAAAATCCCCCTCCTAAGTGCTAAACATCAACCCTTCCACTGGCTCCCAGACTGAAGCTGCATGTGGATATATCCCCTTTGCACATACCTTGGGGATCAGGGCTCCCAGGGTAGACGTGGTGAGTGGAGGCAGGTCCTCAAACTGCAGGAAAGAAGCACCAGTGAGTCCCGGAGGCACCTCTGATGTGGTAATCAAACACCCACTCTTGGCCCACCACTCTTTCCCATAGAGAATGTGTTTCACTGAAGCTGGCAGGCAGACTCCAGGGGCCATGTTTTGGTTATGTTATGCACCCAGCCATGACTGGTCCCCCATCGGCTGGCTTGTGTCCTCCTCTAAAATACTGATATTCCATTAAACAAAGAAAGGGCTAGTTTTGTTCTTCTAACACCTCAGCATCATCTCCTGCATGATTCTGCACCCTGGTTTCCTTACATGCACTCACTCTTTTTCACCCATTACCCTCCCAACATTCTCTCTCTTTTTTTGTTGTTGTTTTTTTGTTTTTTTTTTGTTTGTTTGTTTTTGGGCCACACCCGGTGACGCTCAGGGGTTACTCCTGGCTATTCGCTCAGAAGTCGCTCCTGGCAGGCACAGGGGACCATATGGGGAACCAGGGGATCGAACCGCGGTCCCTCCTAGGTTAGCGCAGGCACCTTCCCTCCAGCGCCACTGCCCGGTCCCCCAACATTCTCTTAATAAAGACTAAAATCCATACTGATTCACAAATTCCCTCCATGTATAGTGAGATGCTAATGGCAACATGTGACTTGGGAGCAATCCTGGAGTCCCAGTAGGTTCTCCTTTAGACTAGCCCAAGCCCTTTATAAATATTTGACACCAACTAACTTTTTTTGTGAGGTGAGGTTTGGAATCACACTCAGAGGTACTCAGGGTTTATTCCTGGCTCTGTGCTCAGGAATCACTCCTGGTGGTCTCAAGGACCATGTGGACTTCTGGGAATAAAACCCAGTTGAACACATGAAAGGCAAATGTCCTACCCACTATGCTATTACTCTGACCTAAATACACAAATTAACTTTTACCACCACCACCACCCCAGTTACTACAAATCAGGAAACCAGTGCTAGTTGACAGTAAAAGCCATCCAGACCAGGCCACTCTGTCCTGCTCATGTACCAACGTCTGGAGGATTTGGGTAGTGAGCTGTGTTCTCTCTGAGTTAGAAGGATATTTCCATGTGTGGGAAAGTTAACAATGTGCCAGCATCCAGGCAGGCTTCTCTCCTCAGGGGCTGGAGACTGGAAGTTAATTCAAGAACTTCCTGCTCTGAGACAATGAAGTAAATCAATGAAATATCCTTAATCTCCCTAAACAATTGTTTAACAAGAGATGTCAGACAGACAGACAGACAGATGGACGGGCAGGCGGGCGGGCAGGCTGACAGAGAAGCTGGCTGATTGGGTGGAGGGAAGGAGGAATGGATGGGTGACATATGGAAGGGAAGGAAATGGGAGGGTGAGCCGAGCAACAGACCTGAAAAAAATAAAGTCAGACATTGGTGCTTCCAGGAAAAGGCTATTTGGGTATTAATTCTGTTCTTTCATGATTTGCAATCTTCCTTTAAAAAAAATGGTTTGAAGAGGAATTACTCTGGATCCTATCCCCAAGTGTGGCACTTTATTGCTTATGAAGCTTTAATTACTTTGGATCCACATTTATAAGATGAAAGTATCTAAATAGTCTCAACATTTTTCGCATGATAAATGCATGTAGAAGACTACACTTTCTAAAAAGGACTGGAATAAAAATAAAATGAAGTTGAACTAAGGTCACCTTTATCCTCACATGACTGGATTATACTGAATTTGTAGATATTGAAATGTCCCCCATAACCACCCTCCCAGGCCACTGATATTACCCACACTGTTTAAGCAATTTCCTCCTGTTGTGAGGATCAGAAGAAGCCCTGGAGAGCTGTTGGCACCCATAACCGCCCCCATTAAAGAATCCTGACTCACTGTGCCATCCGTAATGTCAAGGTTCAGGGCCCCTTGCTTCTGCAGCAGAGCTAGCACCGAGCCCAGGAAGTTGGCAGAGATAGCCAGTTGAGAGTTGGTGTTGTCACCCATGGGGGGCAGTTCTGGCATCTTCTGCCTGGGGTCCACAGCTGGCCGCCCCAAGGGGTAGTCAATGAGCTCTCCTCCAGCCTCCCCAACCAGACTCTGTGGGGAGCAGAAAGGAAAGTGCTCATGGAAGTGATGCAGAGAGAAGCCTGGAGTCAGGGGTGAGGCTTTGACAGCCCCAGACAGCTTCCTAGGTTAAACCCACTGGATGGGGAGCAGGACTCACAGACCCTCCCAAATGCAGGAAATTAGAGGAAGACACTCTGCTTGCTCCCCTACTTGTAATGGCAGCCATGGCTCTCACCTTCCATTTTAAAAATGTGGAGCATAAATTTCCTCTTGGCCCTACTGGAATGAGTCAGAACAACTCGCTGGAGTGAGTCGGCATGTCTGTGCGACCACCCAATAGACACTAGCAATTGATCTGCTCTTTAAATATCAGAGACCTCTCCTACAGGTCAATGTGTAGTCTGTCATATTCTGCATCACCAACTGTCACCACCTCTGCACCCTCGCCTTGCTACTTCCCACAGCTTTTTCCCTCTATCTCTCCCTTCTCTTCTATAAGGCTTATTCTTTTATTTTTGTTTGTTTGTTTGTTTGTTTTGTTTTTGGGCCACACCCAGTAATGCTCAGGGGTTACTCCTGGCTATGCGCTCAGAGGTCACTCCTGGCTTGTGGGACCATATGGGACACCGGGAGATGGAACGCGGTCCGTAGGCTAGCGCAGGCAAGGCAAGCACCTTACCTCTAGCGCCACCGTCCGGCCCCAAGGCTTATTCTTATAGTCTCTCATCAGGCAGTTTTCATTTCAGTTCACCCCTTCTCGGAAGCCTTCTGTTACTTCTCAGAAGCCCCTGGTTACTTCTCTCCCTTAGATTCTGGTAGCCCCGAACCATCTTTCACAGGGCTTATGGTCTATAATTATACACTTGATGGAGGCATTGTGGGATGACTGGGATGGCCTTTTTTTTTTTTTTTTCACTAAATTGTAAACTCTGTTAGAGCAGAGAATATACCCTTTGCTTACCACTGCTCCTCAGCCCCAGAGCACAAAAAAGTAACCAGCAAATATCTCTGGGCTGTCTAGTGCTTATGCATCTATAAGGTGTGGCTGTACATGTGTGTGCAGGTGTGCCAAGTACATGAGAAAAGGGGGGTGCATCTATGCCCTGATGAGGTAAGGGGGAGGCACATAGCTCATGTAGCCAGGAAAAGTGCATTTATGTTGACACCACAGCCAGGGGCCAGATTAAGAAGTGCACTGGAGTCAGTTCACATCAACTCAGAAAAGCCAATCCCAGCATCTCTCCCAACTCTGCGATCCATAAAATTGAAACTGGCCAGAGTGGGTAGATTTATACTATGAAAATCAGCAAACATATAGTACAAGAGCATGTCAAAACATGGAGAGCCATTTGTTGATGCTTACAGCACACTATTGGCCAGATGTCCTCCGCCAGCCAACCCAAGTTCCTAGCAGCAGCTTTGCCAGCTAGAAGCTAGTCTGTCTGAGTTCAGGTTTCAGGCTTTCACTTAGAGGCTGTGTGGCCTTGATAAAGTGGCTTAACTTCTCTTTGGCTTGGTTTCCTTACAATGCTGACTACCTCTTATGGTTCTTGATATGAAGATAAATAAAGCTCATCATAGAACAGAGCATGTGCCTGGCACAGACTTAAATCCTCGGGAATTGCTGACAGTGGTTATGTTATGTTTTTTGAGGGTTTTGTGGGGTTTTTTGTTTTTGTTTTTGTTTTTGGGTCACACCAGCAGTGCTCAGGGATTACTCCTGGCTCTGTGCTCAGAAATCGTTCCTGGCAGGCTCGGGGAACCATATGGGATGCCGGGATTCGAACCACTGTCCTTCTGCATGAAAGGCAAACTCCTTACCTCCATGTTATCTCTCTGGTCCCTATGTTTTTAACACTAGTCCCAGAGGTCTTCATATCATTATAAAGAAGGATTCTTGTTGAAAGTTTCTCAGGCTTTCAGCAGAAGCCCTAGAGGACTCACACTCTTGTTTTTGGGGTGAACAGCTACTTCCCCATACCCCAAAAACCAGCACTTACATTGAGGTCCAACTCCAGGAATTCCCCGGTGACAAGCGGAAGGCTGGAGAACGTATACTGCACACTCCCCAATATTCCCAGAGGAACCAGAGCTGCAAGCAAAGATGGGGGGGTCACAGGGAGGTCCCTGTCGTCTTTCCAGCTGCCTTCCCCCCATATACCCTAAGGGTAGGAGTGTGGCAAGGTTCTAGCTCCAGACATCATTAGAAAGAACCCAAGTTCCAAGTTCTAATCCCACAAGTGTCCCTTCCTCATTGAGCGATCTCAGTCATGACACTGCCCCTCTCTGAACCTCAGTTTTCCCTTTTGTCAAATAAAAACTTCATTGAACTCTTGCACAATGGTGGGGAGAAGGGCCTAGCCAAGGAAGTCCTGGCTACAGCTAAGCTCTGTAAACTGTGAAGCATTTTAGGATTCCACAACATAGTGCAAAACTGGATCTGGTGTCACCCAGGCTGTGGGTGCTCAATGCTCCCCCTTCTGGGCACTTCCTCCCTGAACACACAGGGGGGAATAATTTTCCATGCCTGGGAAATCCATTCCCCCCAAAAATAGGAGCACCCATAGGGAGGACTACCCCATACGACTGTAGAAATTGCGCACAAACTCACAACCCTACAGAACAGATTTGCCTTCAGGAAAATCTCCTCTGATCCCAGACTGATGTGAGAGGCCTGGGAAGCCCTGGGCTGTCCCCATGTTGCTTGTGCTGCTCTTTTTGTGGCAGAGGCCAACCCATCACTCTAGCATGAGAAGCTCAGGAGAATCTCTTCAGTCTTGGCATCAGTCTGGCCAGGGCTCCTCTTGGCCCATAAGTTGACATTGGGGGATTGGGGATCAAGAGAGAAAAGTAGGTGGGCCCTTCACATCACATCAGCCAGACAGCACTTTAGGGACCTGAGAGCCCTTTGTCCCCTTCATAACATGTGGACCTCTTCCCACACATTGTCCAGTCCCCAGGAAACCTCTAAGACTGGCCCGATTAGTGAGGTTAGATCCTTGCATCACCAAGGACTTACAATCCACGAGACCCAGCTGATCGTTGACAAGACCTAGCACCACGTCCACGATGGGGCAGAGCTGGAAGGGAGAAATAGCATGAAGTGGGCTCTATGTGTGGTTGGGGATGAGGGTGAGGGGGGCATGAGCAGTAATATCTTAATACACCAATACTAGTGCTTACTCTCTGCTTGTGCTCTGCTTGCCATTGTCCTCCCCACTCAGGGAAGGCCCTCTCAAATTCCCATTTTACAGACAGGAAAGCTGGGATGTAGATAAAGGTTAGAACCTGGAGTGCAGTGCTGGGGTGCACAGCATGCTTCTGATACCCGTTTCCCTCTCCCTTCATTAGTCTATTCATCAGTGCCGCTGAGACTCTTCTCCTGACCCTCAAGAACCTGCCCTGGTCTGCTTGTTCCCCAACTCTCTGGATCTCCTGCATGCCCATAGAAGATAAGCTGGGTTGGAACCCCTTTATCCAGGGAAAGTCTGGACTCTTATTTCATCCCGAAAGGAAAGAGGTGCTTACCAAGTCAGGGAGTACATTGGCCAGAACTCTGTTCACTAAGTTGTCCACAAGGTTGGGGAGAAGTCTAAGGAGAGAAGACTGGGGTGAGTGGGTGTTGCACGAAAATGTTGAGTTATTCTCCTGCCCTCAATTGGCGTCTCAGCCCAAGAACTGTCTGAATTGTGAGAGCCCTTGATTGCTAAAAAAAACTGTTCTATAAGCTGGAAGGATGGTGCACATTTACCTTAAACATGACTAGTAGCTACCCAGGCAAATTTTTTATTTATCCATTCATTTATCTATTCTCTACCTATCCATCCATTCACTCATATATTCTTCTACCCATCTGTTCATCATCCATCTAGCTACTCTTCTATTTATCTATCTATCCATCCATCCATCATATATCTACTTATCTATTCATCCCTCCATTCAATAAACAACTTTTTCTTGAGCTCCATAATGAGACAGGTCCAGATTGAGACGTGCCTGATTCTTAAATGCAGAACTTGGTCCCTCCTGTTCATCTCTGTAGGGTTTGTGACTTGCAGCTTTGTGTAATCTCCCCGAAGGGAAACTGACCACATTATATTACCCACACAACTAACCAGGCATATTTTAGAGCTAAAGAGCACAGTGAATGTGTGCATAAGGGAAGGAAGGAGTGATGATGGTCAATAAAATGTA